>WNWK01012861.1:0-57734 GCA_009830355.1 Cherax destructor
AGAAGGCAATTTTCATCTTTCAGATTCCCCCAAGGTCTCTGTTATAGCAATAATATCTATTTTTCCCCTGCACTTGAAATTTAAATTTTAGCTCATCTATCTTTTTTCCCTTCATGAAGTAGAAAACCCTTGGGAGCATTTTTTTTTCCCCTGTTTTTCCCCCTTTTTTTGCTGTCCTGTTTCCATTGCCCTTATTTGTAACTTTATGATGAATGTCTTTTATAATTATTTTTTTTACCCCTAGTGTTGCAAACTGACTGTTTCCACACCACACCCCCCCCTTTCATCATCATTTTTTAAATACTAGGCATGTCAATGGCCCCCAAAAACCGAGTTGGCAAGTGTTTACCCCTGCCCCAAAAATGTCCCCACCCCTTGCATACATATCATGCCCCCCAAAAAAAATTTCCCAGTTGTCAATGGGGGGGATTAAAAAATTTTTTTGGTATTGTTAAGCAATTTGCACCAATTTTTCCCTAGACAACCATTCATTTCCCCCCCTTCAGGCAAGATGCACATATGATTGGGCCCCCCCCTTTGGACTTAATTAGCTCTTTTTGACCGAAACTTATCTAGCAACTTTTTCTCCTACCCTTCCCAATATTTTCCAAAAAAACTGAGACAGATAATGGGTTTTTCCCCCACCCCCTGACATGATATTATCTAACCGGACTATGTTCCAAACCAGCCCAGGGAAGCACCCCCTCTCTCCGCCCTCTTTTCCTTACAAAAAAGCAGGGTCCATATATTTTTACCGGGTTTTCCAGTCTCATACACTACTTCACCAGATCTTCAGTCCCCTCACCACTTCACCAGGCTTCTCTCCTCCCCCCTTTCACCGGGTTTCAGTTCCTCTTCCCCCCAGACCCTTCGCTCCTCCACTTCCCGGCCATCTCCTCACCACTTCACCAGGCCAGCCCCCTCACCATTTCCCCGGGTTTCAGTCTTCTACACTACTTCACCAGACTTTCAGGCTCATACCCCTACTTCACCGGAGCTTCAGTCTCCTACACCCTTACCAGAGTTTTCCAGTCTCCTACACCACTTCACCAGAGTTTTCAGTTTTTCTACACTACTTCACCGGGTTTTTCAGTCTCCACACCACTTCACCAGACCCCCCATACCCCACTTCACTAGAGCTTCAGTCTCCTCCACTATTTCCCCCGGTTTGTCTCCTTAAACCTTTTTTCCATTAGAGCCAGTCTCATACATTTTTTTCACCAGTTTTTAAAGTCTCCAAACCACCCTTTTGGCTTCGGCCTTTTCCCACCCCCAGAGTTTGTTCCACACTACTTCACCAGAGTTTTCCCTCCACCCACTTCACCAGAGCTTGCCCCCAAATACTTCACCTTTTTTTAGTCCCCTACACCACTTCCCCCGGGTTTTTAGCCCCTCCCCCTTTTCCCGACTTCAGTCCCCTACAACTTAAGACCCATTTTTACCCATTTCAAAATTGGGGGGACTTTTTTTGACCTTTTTTAGCAAATATTTCTTTGGGGAAAAATTTTTCTTGAATTAAGCAGCATTTAAACATAGATTTTTATTTTTTTAGTAGGTTTTACCTTAGAGTTATAAAAAAAAAAAAAAAATGCCTTTTTGGGGAAAAAAGGGGCCTTTCAACCCTTTTTTTAAAAAAATTTGGGACACATACAATGTTCTAATTTAGACTAGATGAAAGAGGAAGAGTTAGGTTATAGAATGGCAGAGCGGTTCTGAGCTTCCTGTCAATAGATTGCATTTACTTAATTATTGAAATACGTTTTTATTTTGTTTTTAATTTGTTCAAGAAAAAGAAAATTACTATCAAGAAACCAGAAACATATCGCAAAATCGCCCTAGTCTGGATAGAACTCATCATTTTCTATAACTCCCATGAAACAATATGATGCTACGATAAATACTCTTTACATACCGGATTACAATGCCAATAACTTACTCCTGAGATATTGGCACTTAAAAGCTTTGGGAAGTGGTTCACCTTTTCAGAGCAGTAATCCCACCATACTTATCGACAGTCAGGTATACTGAGAGGTTCGCCAGAGCTCACACACACACCACTCTCAAACAGGCTGCCATGTAGTATTTAAATGAAACAATCATAACGCAATTTTAGAGGTAAAAAATAACTGACTAATCAGCAACACGTCTTTTTGCTGACGCAAGAACAAAAAAAATACTTTTTTGTATAAACATACTTAGAAATATGATAGAAATAAACAGATTGCATCAACTTGTTGCCAGAATGATGCACTATTTTTGGTAAGAAAAATAGTGGAGCCCTCTTCAGTCTCCTGCCATCACTTCAACACTCAGAACTTAGTCTCTTACATTACTTCACCAGAGCTTCAGTCTCCTACACCACTTCACCAGAGCTTCAGTCTCCTACACCACTTCACCAGAGCCTCAGTTTCTTAAACTCTACCTTATCGGAGCCCCTGAGTCTAAGAACACTACCGGAGCCTCATGAGCTCATACTATCATCGAGCCTCAGAGTTCATTACACCATCAATGGAGCCTCAGAGTCTAACACACAATCAATGGAGTCCCCCAGAGTCTAATACACCATCATCAAGCCCTCAGAGTCTAATAGACCATCATCGGAAACCTCAGAGTTCAATACACCATCATCGGAGCCTCAGAGTCTAATACACTATCATCGGAGTTCAGAGTCAATTACACCATCATCGGGAGCTCCTACAGAGTCTATTGCTAATCATCAGAGCCCCTCAGAGTCTAATAGACCATCATCGGAACCTCAGAGTTTAACACACCATTATCGGGAGCCTCTGTAGCCCAATACACTACCACTGGGAGCCTCAGAGTCTAACACACCATCATCGGAGCCCTCAGAGTCTAATACACATCTATCATCGGAGCTCCTCAGAGTCTAACACACTATCATCGGGAGCCTCAGAATCTAATACACCATCATTGGAACCCCTGAGTCTAACACCATCATCGAGCTCTAGAGTCCAATACACCATCATCGGAGCCTCAGAGTCAATACACCATCATCGGAGCCTTAGAGCCCATTACACCATCATCGGAGCCTTCAGAGTCTAACACAATCATCGGAGCCTCAGAGTCTAATACACTATCATCGGAGCCTCAGAGTCTAATACATCATCGGAGCCCAGACCTAACACACCATCATCGGAGCCTGGGAATCTAATACCCCCCACCATTGGAACCTCAGATTTCAACACACCACCACCGGAGCCTCAGAGTTACACCATCATCGACCCCTCATTTCCAATACACCATCATCGGCCCCCGGGGAAAGCCCCAACCCCAAAAATCATCGGACCCTTTCAAAACCCCCTTTCACCATCTTTTGATTTCAGAGCTACACCATCATCAAAGCCTCACAGTCTAACCCCAAATCATCGACCCTCTGTTTTCCCAAAGGAAATGTTTAAGACGAAGGTTGACGACTATTCCATTACTTTAAGACAAACCCAGCCACGTTGCTTCCACACAAATCCCCCCCAAACGCACTCGCCTGGAAGACGTAGCTGCTCCTGTTTTGCTTCGTTCAGTTGCCTTGGATCCCGTGTAGGAGTTTTACTTATTATGAGGTTTTTCCTCCAAAAATCCTGCTAACCTGCTTGTGGTACGCTGAGGCAAAAAGGGGACATCAACACGGGAACAGTCTTTGTTGGTGGTTTTCCCCAAAGGAAAAACTCCCCTTTCTGAATTCTGCTCCCCGGTTAACCATCACTGCCAAGGTGTCACTCAATTTTCCCAAAGCATCACTGACACCCTCTGCACAAGTATGTGATCCTTTGGCTTATAGTTATTTCTGTTTTTCTAGAGTCGGTGTTAACAGATCTCTGTTTTTTTAGACAGCTTTTTTTTTAAACAATATTTTTTTTGTGTGACACGAGTTTTTTTCCTTGTGCCGTAATTCCGGGCCAGTCAACCCTCACTGAGGTGGTTAAAGATACCACACAGGAAAAAGAGACACATCATTGGGACACAGCACCTTTTTTCTCTCTAGCCCCCTTATTTCCCTTTTTTCTGGGGTGGACCCGCACCTCGGTGTATTCGTCTGGTCTGGTGCCCGTGGCAGGTGCCCAAGGGGATAACGCATGGGAACCCCTTTGGCGGTACATCACAACAACAACATGCCCCATCAGGACCACTTGATTAATCCACTTTAGCGAGCCAATCATCGAAGTGCTTCATCTTGAAATTGTGCTGTGCATTATGAAACTGCACGGGGACCTCGATCACCGCCCAAAGGCCCTCCTCCTAAACTATTCTGGCCCCGATAAGAACCCCATTGACTATGCTCTACCTTTTCAACATCACTAAAACCCTTTAGGGTTTAAAGGTTTTCACACGATCTGGAGTTAAGATTAATCTCTCCCAAAACATTTTGATACCGTACAAAATGAGGTTCGGGAAAGCCCCTTAAATGCGGGTTTTTTCTTTTGGGGATTGGGCTCTGACCAAAAGGCCAGGAGTGCCAGCAAACCAGGACTCCCCCCCTATAGAAGTTTATGACCCCTGACAAGACTGACCTAATGACTAACATTACCCAGAATAATAATACTGTTGAGGATATTTATCCCCCTCCAAAGAAAAAAAGTGTATTGAAAATAGGTGCTCCACACCCAGCTGATGCTGATGTCTTATTCAAAAGTGGAAAATTTTAGTAAAATATTTTCATATACCTGCCACTTCCTTGTTTTTGCCTAACTATATCCCTGTGGTGCAATGCTCCAAAAACAGTTTTTACCAAAGGGGAAAAATGCCCAAAATCAAATGATGTGTTCTAAATGTTTCAATGGACACCACTATAGTAAAAGCTCAAGAGACCCAAAATGCATTAACTGTAATGAGCCCCCATGTAGCTACAGATTACCAGTGAGGCCCCGTAGGGGCTATGTCTCAACACTACGTAAGACAAAACCCCCTCAACCTCCTAATCCGTCCCAGTATGGCCCTCACAGTTTCCCGTCTTCTCACACCTGTCACACATACCAACCCTGCTCCATCCACAGATGCCCACATACCAACCCCCCTCTCTCCACAACTGCCACATATACCAACCTTCCTCCCTTTTACTTCTTCCCATCCTCCTACCATGCGGCTGCAGCTTGCCCAAATATATTTCCAAAGCTTCTGCACCATCTCAGCGATCCAAAAATTTTTCGAGACAATAGGGGTTGACTGCCGTTCATTGTGCCAAAAATTTCGACAAAATTCACTACCCACTCTCCCGGGAAAGACCTCTTGAAAGTCAACAATTTTGATGGTTTTTTTCCACCCTTCCACTGACATCTCCCCCCTTTTCCTCCCGTGTCTACCTCAGCCGTTACTATTTCCTTCCCCCTCCTTTTACCTCTGCTTCTTACCTGCCTCTCACCCCTGATACTACCCTTTCCCCGCCACCCTTGAGTCTTCCCTGGGGTAAAAAAAGGACACGATCCCCTCAACCAAGAAAAAAGCAAATTCTTTTCTTTTAAAAGGGAAAAAAGAGTACTGGTGCCATTCCAAAACGCAGAACTCCTCCTTCCCTCTCTCCCCCTTTCCCCTTGTTCCTCCGTCCCTCCACCTTTCACACTCCCCGATATAGTACAAAATCCCCAACCAGATCCTCCTTCCCAAACCTTGATGAAGTAGTTACACACATTGCTGATGAGTGCTACTGTTATTTTGGCCGACACCAACCTCCCAAAATCATGGCTCTTAAAGTCACTCAATTTTAATATGGGGCCTTTTCAATCCAAACAAACATATTCTGGCCGGGAAATATTTTAGTCTGAACGCCCTGATTTCTACTTTTTAAAAAGCACATGTGTGCGAGATGACCCAAAAAGTCCGCACCTTGCTACACCCGCACGCCAATCACCTGCTGACCACTGGAATGGCAGCCATCCTGGTGAAATAAAATTTCACCATGAATTTTTCTTTCCCCTTTCCCTTCACAGATCCCTAGATGGCTGTGAAGATACACACTATAAACGGACCAATTATCATTTACACTACATATAATGTCCCAACAAGAACATAAATCTTCATGATCTATCTATAATCTTTAATCACACGCATCTACCAGTCTATCTCCTAGCTGATCTTAATGCTAGGCATACAGTTTTTCATGACAATTCCACAACACACACGGAAGACAACTCTTAACCCTTGTAACCCAAAACATCTCATTCATCTAGGTCCACATTTTTCCACTGTTTTCACACACAGGTAAGAACTCCTGCAATTTTCACCAACAGGGGCCAGTAATCACTTACACCACTTTATAACCCTCTGGCCCCTTTCGGGCTCCTGACCACATTCCTATCACCTCCATATCTCTCTAAATCCTATACAAATTCCAATCTCCTTCACCAAACTACTCACTGACTGACTGGGATGATTTCAAACTACGACTAGACAACACTGACCTCACCTACGATTATGACAACAAACCGGTGACAGATATAGACAATCAAATTACACGTATACAACATGCCATCAAGCAAGTAGTGCACAGACTGTGCCTACAAGGCAGTATAAGACCAGATACTCTTTCGCCCATCAGAGAGAACCAAGGTTTGCTTACTTGTTACAGGCACCGGTTTGCTGTAAATCAAAACAGACTGAACCTATTGATGGGATCTTCCATACTGCGAATGCATATCATTCGCGTCTGAAGAGGACCACAACCGACACTGGCAATCCCTTATAGATACTGCAGATAAACAGCGAATCAATGACCCCAAGACTTTGGAACTTTATCGGAAAATCAGGGAACTCCCAAAACTACAAACTTTAGACACATCACTATGACAATAGACTTATCACTGACCCAGACAGTGCACATTTTCAAAGACATAGGGAACAAATCTTTCACCCACATCCTCCAGACCCAGCTGCACTTGACCACACAAATGACGTTGAACAATGGATCGCCAGACACCGTGACTACAAACCCTGACCCACTATCTCCTTGACACACTATCTTCTACCCACTCTCAACTCCTTTCGTGACAACTGATATCATTCACTATTAACTAAACTACCCAAGAAAGCACCTGGTGCTTCTGGACTATCTCACTCAATTCTCTGTCATCTTCCTAGATCTGTTGCTTCTGTTCTTACTGATCTCTTCAATGCTATACTCGCTTCTGGTTACTTCCTTCTTCAAATCCGCCACAGCTTGCCTAATCCCAAACCTGGCAAAGACCTGACAAACCCAAAGAATTACAGGCCTATAAGCCTACTAAATCTTGGTAAGACATTCGAAAGACTTGTTAATACTAGACTCAGAACTCACCTTGAGACAAATAACCTACTCAATGAAAGAAATTTGGTTTTCGACAACATAGATCTACACAAGACGTCATAAATATCATCCTGAACTATATTCGATAATAAAGCTCAAAACTCACTACCGCCCTCGTGACCAAAGATGTTGAAAAGGCCTTTGATACTGTATGGCACGACGGTTTTAAAATATAAACTCTGTACCTCCTTGATCTCCCTAGTAATATGATCAAACTTATGCAACTTCCCAGACGGTAGAACTATGCGAATAGGGTTCATGAAACATTACTCTGACTATTTCACACTCCATGCAGGAGTCCCAGCTCTGTACTATCTCCTACACTATATATCTTATACACGAATGACTTGCCTGAACCACTTACCCATTACTCTCACAATTTTTACGCAGATGACATAACACAACTCACTGCACACGAAACTTCCGATTCCTCACCCACAGAACACAACGAGAGGTCGATAGGATCACTGCATAAACCCAATGGGGAATTAAAACAAATCCTTAAATCTAAGATCACCTTTTTCTTTAAAAGACGTGGAGTTTCACCGTTGACCTCAAACAAGCACCTCTCGCACACGTATACCCCAAACCGCTCTGTTGTCGTCCTAGGTGTCAACTTGACACCAGGTTGACAATCAAACCTCATCAATTCTAAAAATGCTGTTGCTGAGATTGCTCTTCTCAGCTTTATAAGTTGCGAGGAGCTCATCCTGCAACTAAACTTCACCTTTATAAAGCCCTTATTAGGCCCCTCATTTTACTCTCCTAGCTCTATCACTATCTGCCGAAACAAATACCATAAAACTTAGCGTGTCCAAAACCGAGCACTACGTTGGGTGTTGGGAGTGAAGTGGGATGATTTTGCAACCAGCGAATCTCTCCATCTCAGGACTAACACACCAGCTCTGAACGAATTTTGAAGACACTTTCCGACAAACAAATTGACAGACTTGAGACTTACCATGAACATTGGACTGACTACCTTGATACCACAATAAACGGCCTTATCCGAAGTCAACTCTTCAGAGCTTTGAACGAACCTGCCCTCCCCCGATACACATAAAATAGCCTCTTTTTACCACCTAATACTTCTTTAGTATGAACTAGTCTCAAACCAGATGTTTCCTTACTTATCTCTACCGCCATCCTATGAGAGTCGTCCTTGTGCAGTTTCCGAGATGAAGCAACTTGTAGATGTCCTTGGCTCCACCTGAACACCCTGCCTTTGCCGATCTAAGCGTCCAGTCTTGCAGAATACTACCTGTCACTATTAAGCCTCACAATGCCTTGCAGTTGGGTTTAGTCCTGACTCTATTTCTCACTCTAAAATATTTCCTCTCACCCATCTATTCTTCACCTATCCCCACTTCCACTCGCCCATTGTGGGTACTTACCTGAGAGTATTCGTTTCGTTTCGTTTTCCACACTAAAGAATTCCAAGACGTTTCAGTTGGTGCTGAATCATTATAAAGACGAGTACAATGATCCGACACAACAAATCGTCATCACCTTAATTTCAGCCAAGAAGATATTGTGACATTTTGAATAAGTATTCATCACTTATGTGTTTATTGTATGGACTTGATCCATACATATTTTTCCCACAGCCCCGAGTAACCATTAAGCAATATAAGCAGGTGTTTAGGCACCAAGGGAGGCGGGACCCTGAGTACCAGTACCATAACTGTAGTTATCAATTTAAAGTAATTCTAGATAGTACATAGAACGGACCTAGCGCCGTATTCTAAGAGCGGCTCTATGTGTCTCACCACGTCATCCGATATTCGAGATACTCAGCAGTGCAAATGTTCATCACATGTTGGTAAAAGAGAATGATTCATTGACTGGCAGAAATACTATTGTAATTTTTTTTTTATTTAAAATCATTATTCACAAATAAAACATTACAATAGTAAACTATGAAAATCCAAAAGACAAACAACAACTAACCAAAAACAGCCACATAGGAACAGTCTATGCCCATGAAAGAGATTAATACATATCATAAAATACCATACTACATAAACCCCATGTTCATGATCAATTGTTCAAAACAAAGTGCATACATATCCAGAATGAGCACATTGAGCCATGTCCATCTTCAACAAACCTTAACAATATCCTAGACATGCCATTACATATATTGATTTTTCCAGGAAACCAATGATATATCCAAAACATGATCTTTCTTGCTTACTGTCTATACACAAAACAACACGTATAATGGTCAATAATGAATGTACACATGTACATTCTAATATGTACAAGTTATAATAAATATATGTACCCCTTCGCCTGATACCACTGTCTCTAGCATTGTGGTAATACATGAATTACAACTAATTACGTTAAAACCCCTACCGACACCCCAACAAATTATTTACAACATGAAATGTAACAACGTCTACACACTTAGACGTATTAATATGAACACTAAGAATCACTGAAATGCCCCACACAAGAATAACATGTTACATACAATACAGAAATATGGCGCACATATATACAACACACAAATATTAAGTATAACATTACACATCTTCAAGAAACACCAAATACATGAATGCCAAAAAACAAAACAATCTTATTCTCATATCAATGTCATCACATTACATACAAATTTAAACTTTAAAATCTACCGCAACAAACCCATCATCCAACAAAACACCGAATCATGCACTGATATCCCAGAGTAACACCACCGTTACTGTGTTTTCCATAACATTGAAATGACAACAGATGCACGTATGCAACCACTCATAATGCACTGCATCGTCCCATTCCATAGAACGCCACTATACCATATTTAAAACCTCCTCACACCAATTGAAATGCACAGTACTGACAAACCCTCACTCTCCCCTACTGACCCCCTTTTCACACCATCCCTTCTTGCATACTTTCCTCTGCTCTAGTCATGCGTCCCCACCCAAATCAGGTATTAGTAGTCCTCCAGCCTCTATCGGCCCCCTCCAAACCCCACACCTCTATTTCACCTTTCCCCCAAAGCACTCACCTCCTGTCAACCACCCACTCCACCTATAGCCTGGATGTCCAGCCCCTTGTTAGGACCCCCCATAGATCCCCATACTCATGTCCCTGTACCCCTCCCCAAAAGCCGACTCCCATCCCCTACCATACATTACCCTGTTCCTACACTTGGTGCGATACATGCATGCCGCCACAGCCCTCATCCTCTCCCTGTTACTCTTGTCCCTTAATCTCCATGCTCCACACACATAATCTACCATACAATACATAATCCCCCTCCTTTCTCTATGCCCCACTCCCCCTATGTCCAGGTATATCGCTCTTAGCATTGAAATGCCACCCCCTCCCAACCCTGGAATGATTCCACCCAACCATTCCCTCACCTCCCCCAATGCTTCGCAAAAATACACCACATGCAATGCTGATTCCATCACACCACACTTCTCACACCTACCATCCTGCACTAAACCCATGGTGAATAGAATTGACTGCGAAGCCACCACTCCATGCATGAATCTGTACATGTGCTCCCTGTCCCTTTCCCTCAACCTTAATTCCCTGAACCCCTCCACCACCTCGTTCCCATTCCCCACTCTTACCATTACTCCTGTCCGTATCTTGTGAGGTTCCGCCATCACCATCAATTTCTCAACATATCCCTGCAAAAAGCCAATTCCGTCCCTCCCACCACTCCCTACCTACCTCAGCACCCCTACCCCATCTTCTCCACACCTCCCCAGACCCCCGTCTCACCATGCATCTTCTAACAAACGCACATATAAGCCTACGCTCCACCCAAATCAACCCTAAACCTCCACGCTAATGCTGTTTCGCACGATGTCCTTCCTAAGCCAATGACGCCACCCCGCCCAAATGTACCTATACACCCTACCCTCCAGCTCCCTCACATCCTCCGTCCTTAATGGATGCACGACTGCCACATGCCACAATCTACTATAAACCAAGCTGTTTACAACAATCACCCTCTGCCCCAAGTCAGGTCCCCGCCCTCCAACTATTAATACGATCCTTCGCCCCTGCACGACCCTTGCAATTTCTTCCCTAGCCATGACCCCTCCCTCATAAAGATGATCCCACATATTTTGACGCTATCTACGATATGCCACCCAAACCCTCGTGCCAATCTCCGCCCACCCACGTCCCCACCTCCATCAACTTCGACTTTCCTCCGTTCACCCTCATTCCGTCGCCGAACAAAACAACCTTAGAGCCCTCCCCACCCACTCTAAATCCTTCCTACTACCCACAAGCACCGTTGTGTCATCAACGCATCCCACAATGCCCGCCTGTCCTCCCACCTCCACTACCCCGTCCCTCCCTATCCCTCCCCACTAACCTGTAAAACGGGTCCTGCAGACAGGCAAACAGAATTTGCGACAGGAGACAACCCTGACGCAGCCCCCTGTTCATCTTTACCACACTCCCTAACCTTCCATTCACCTGAATCCTTACGCCGCTCCCCATACAAAGACCGACCCATTGAACAACTCTCCCCCAAATCCCTGTCGTCGCATAATCTCTAGCAACACATCCCTATTCACACTGTCGTAAGCCCCCTCCAGTCCAACGTCAACACTCCCCCCCCCACACGTATCTATAAACCCCTTAATCCTTTCCTGCCCCTTGGTCACTCCTGCCCGGTATTCCCCCTGCCCCTCTTCAATCACTCTTTCCACCACCTGTTTTAATCTGTTACCCAAAATCTTCGCGTATTTTTTATAGTCAGTATTCATTAACATCAACGGCCTGTAATTACTAACCTTGTTCCCTCCTTTCCTTCTTCACCAAAACCACCACCCCCATACCCATTTCCTCCCCATCACCCCTTCCATCTTCATACAGTTCATCACCCCAGTGACACATTCCCAGCACCCCAGTTCTCTCTATAAAATTCATTTGCAATCCCATCTATTCCTGGTGCCTTCCCTTTGCTGAGACCATTCACTGCCTCCCACACCTCATCCTCCCGTATCTCCCCTCCACCCCTCCTGTCCTCCTCCCCATCCTCTCCTTAACCCCTCTCTGTAGCAACATCCCTCCACTCCCTTTATCTCTACTTTTTCCAAATATTTAGCAAACCATTTATCAACATACACCCCCATCGCTTCCGTACCTCTTATCCATGTTCCCTCTCATATCTCCCTAGGTTCTCATCCACCTCAAAACACTCCACTGAAATTGCCTCTCTGCATGCTCTGCACCTCCCCAATAGATACTTTGAGGGTTTATCCCCACAGGACCTCCTCCAACCCGCTTTCATCTTGCAAGCCCCGAATCTTTCATTCTGAATTTCCTCTAATTGCTCCTTCAACTGCCTAATCTCCCCATCACCTTATAACCCCCTCTGTCATGACAGTCCTGCAGTAACCCCTCAATATAATTTTGCAACCCGTACCTCCATGCCGCCTCCTCCCTTCCCAACCTCCGATAGTACTGTCGGATGAACTGCTTTCCCTCCTGCGCCCACCATTCCACTAAATTTCCCCTCCCTTCCGCTTCTCCCACCCCTCCCCACCAGCTCGCGAAAGCCTCCTCTGCTCTATTCCCAACAACAGTCTAGTATTCAACTTCCAATAGCTTTTATATTGTTTCGCTACCCCGACCAATCCACCTCCACCAACACTCCCTATGGTCAGAAAATCCCACGTCCACTGTACTAACCCTTCCCACCTGCACACTTCCCGAAACATACAACCTATCTAGCCTAGCCCCGTATCCCGCCTGACAAAAGTGTGCTCACTCACACCCCCACCCCAACGACATCCCTCAATCCGCACTCCCCAACAAGTCCCTCAGTTCCACCAACACGCAACCCTGCACCCTAGGCTCCACATCCTTCCTTCTGATCATGCAGTTGTAATCTCCCCTACAACTGCCACACTCGTAAATCCCTAAATGCAAACACCATTGAGTCCGCACAAATTCCTTCTTTACCTTCCCTGACCTGTCAGCTGGCATGTACACCCCATAAAACAGACGCGAACCCCACCCCAATCCCCTTCCACCCTGACAATCCTACCCCCCCCCCGCATTCCTCCCATGCCATTAGTCGAAAAGGGCTGGACTCCGCCACTGCCACTGCCGACCCACCCTTTAATTTCCCTGATGACCCCGCATATACTCTGTATCCTTTCAAACTCAGCTCTCTTCCACACCGAAAATTGTGTTCCTGTATGAATGCTACAGTCACTCCATACCTACGTAATGTACCCTCCACCCATGCTCGTTTAATTTCATCCCGCAATCCATTCACATTTATAGTTAAACACTGGAAAACACTTGTGAGGGTTTGTCCTTTGACCTCGGTGGATGCTGCGATGAAGCCTTCCCCTTACTCCCCGCTTTACTCGCTATTTTTCCACCCCTGTCCTTCCCCTTATCCTTCATCAAGTCTAAATCCTTCCTCGCAACATCCACCAAAGGTTTTTTACATGTCCTCTGTGCAGGAGTTAGTACATCATCACTGTCCGAAATTGTACCCGACCTCTTTCGAGTCCCAGTCACCACTTGCATAGTACTCTCTTCTGCTGAGCGGTGCACCTCCACTGTCACCCTCTCAGTCTCCATGAATCCCTTCCCTGTGTCCTCCTGGACCATACTTTCCACCAGCTTCACTGCCTCATCCAATTCAGCACTCACCTCCCCACTTAATACAGGCAAAGGCTCCTCCAATAAGCCTTGCAACACCTCCTCCAGTGGCTCCTCCTGACTCACACACACTGCATCCCCACATCCACCAGTAACCTCCTTCTGCCCAGACCCCTGAGGCAATGTATGACATCTCTCCCAGGGCCCTCCACTATTTCACCCCACAACTTTGTACGCCTCTCTGTGACTACTGTTCCCTCGTTCTTACGATGCTCCTCTTGTGCCATCTGCCCCCGTTGTCCTGCATCAGTCCTCTGATGCGATCGTCTCATACAGTCAGCGGCTATGTGACCGTAAGACCCACACAGCCTGCACGTTCGTTGTTGGCCCACATAAGTCACATAAACTTGTGTGCGGAACTCAGGCAGGATGACATATGAAGGTATCGGTCTCTTCAGTGTCATCTTCAGTGAGAAGGACCCTTCAAACAGGCCCACCATGGGCCCCTCACTCCATGTCCATGTTATTACAGCATGTATCGTCCCGTAGTCGCTGAAAACTTTGCTGATGTCCATCTGGTCAGACTCGAACGGCACGTTCTTAATCTTAACCCAAGTGTAGGTTCTTGAAACATCCTTCAATCTCACTTGTAGGCCGGTGCGCACAGTATACACCCGATCCTGATGCCGGTCGACCAACCTCTCATAAACGTCAGCTGTGAGAAATTTCACAAACACCCTGGTCATGCCGTTCATTGCCACGCCGTACAAATCAGCCACCTCAATGTTGTAGACGTCCTTCAGGATACCTGGAAGTACAGTGGCTGCCGTGGCAGGCTGCAGTACTCCTGTGACCATGTCGATGCAGACCGTATTCATTCTTCTTCTACCGGCCGACGCCATTGTTGACTGAAAACCAAGTTGGCTCAGAGCGTCACCAGGGGTCAGCACCAGCGCAGAGAACCACCTCACCCCACCAAGGCTGGGTGACGAATGACTTCCAGGAACAGATGAAAGATTTGGTTCACTGCAAAATTGGATATTTTGTTTAGGTCTGTTTGAGCTCATAAGTCAGTTTCATCAAATATTAGCAAGGCACATTTTGAAATTTGGAAATTCTAGAAAAGGAAATTCTTATCTTTCCAAAATCTGGTAGGTCGAAGTGCTGTTGTCTGCTGTCAAGTGCCGGTAATTATTTATCCACACTGCATCTGCTCTATACATTTTTTTAAGCCCCAACCCAAAGATAGTCTTGGAAATGAAAGCGATAAAATCCCTCTCTAACAACAGCCGTTCTGAACATTTTCTTTAAGATTTTGGAATCTTTAGAATGTCTAGATGAAGACAAGTCACATAAGGCAACACTAGAAGAGAAACAAACAAAATTGCAAATAAGATGCAACAACTACAATTTGTATTTTTAGATCATGTGGTATGAAATTTTGCAATTTTTTTTTTTTTGTAGATCATGTGGGAAGAAATTTTGCAAAATCAACGTTATTATTGTTTTATTTAAAGCATTTTTCATTTAAAATATATTAAAAGAAAAACCTGAAAATATGAAGATATTACAAATAGATTTATGTACTTAAGCAAAATAATGAGAACTTCATGAATTTCAATTATAATACAGCAAATACACAAGAAATGCAATGTTATTATGGATGTTATGTGATCTTCACACTTGTTCTTCTTTATCTCACACTTCTTACAAGAATTAATTTTTTTAAGTAAACATTTTGTATGTATATATTATTATGATGTATATATTTTAACAGGTTTAAACATTATCGACTTTATTAGTATGTGAATGGATTGAGTATTTACCATCTTTGTAGACTCGGTCTATGTTTGTGTTGTATATTGTTATTGATGATATGGTATACACATACACTGTGTGGACTTGAGGTAGTGTGCTAGTGAGTTGTGCTCCCTGATGCTGGTGTGAGTTGTGCTCCCTAATGCTGGTGTGAGTTGTGCTCCCTGATGCTGGTGTGAGTTGTGCTCCCTGATGCTGGTGTGAGTTGTGCTCCCTGATGCTGGTGTGAGTTGTGCTCCCTGATGCTGGTGTGAGTTGTGCTCCCTGATGCTGGTGTGAGTTGTGCTCCCTGATGCTGGTGTGAGTTGTGCTCCCTGATGCTGGTGTGATTCCTAAAAGTTTTGTGTGACTGAACTTTAGTATGCTTAGTAGTGGTGAACTTATACTTGGTATATCGGTTGATTTATGATCAGATATTTCATCAGTCATGATCGATATTCTTTCTCATACAGAATGTAAACAAATTTGTTCAAAATATGCATGTGCATATTGCACTTGTTATAAGTAATCCCTAGTTAAACAACATTCCAAAGAAACGAATTGTTGCAAGAGAATATATTTTTGTTGCTATGGTTGTAATTGTCCGGTATATCAGCATGAAAGTGCATAAAACATGAAAATGTTTCGGTCCGACTTGGACCATTATGGTCCAGTTACGGTACTGTATTGTTTTTATTTGCAATAATACATGAAAACAGTAGAAAAACCCACAAAAACAGTAAATGAACCCAAGAGAACTGTACAGTAACACACAAGAACAGCACATTACATAGAACAGCACAGCAACACTCATTTATCGTACAACAACATAAAATAACAAAACAGTAATATACTGGACCAGTAAAGGAACATACTACAGTAGTAAATATAAGAGATATTAACAAGAAGATCTGTTGGCCAAGTTAAGAGTCTCTGAGTCTCAAGACATTATTTTCTTCACCAGAGTTTTACATTTATATTTAAGAGTGTGAGTCTGGAGGTTATGGAAGTTATATTTAAGAGTGTGAGTCTGGAGGTTATGAAAGTTATATTTAAGAGTGTGAGTCTGGAGGTTATGAAAGTTATATTTAAGAGTGTGAGTCAGGAGATTATGAAAGTTATATTTAAGAGTGTGAGTCTGGAGGTTATGAAAGTTATATTTAAGAGTGTGAGTCTGGAGATTATGAAATTTATATTTAAGAGTGTGAGTCTGGAGGTTATGAAAGTTATATTTAAGAGTGTGAGTCTGGAGGTTATGAAAGTTATATTTAAGAGTGTGAGTCTGGAGATTATGAAAGTTATATTTAAGAGTGTGAGTCTGGAGGTTATGAAAGTTATATTTAAGAGTGTGAGTCTGGAGATTATGAAATTTATATTTAAGAGTGTGAGTCTGGAGGTTATGAAAGTTATATTTAAGAGTGTGAGTCTGGAGGTTATGAAAGTTATATTTAAGAGTGTGAGTCTGGAGGTTATGAAAGTTATATTTAAGACTGTGAGTCTGGAGGTTATGAAAGTTATATTTAAGAGTGTGAGTCTGGAGGTTATGAAAGTTATATTTAAGAGTGTGAGTCTGGAGATTATGAAAGTTATATTTAAGAGTGTGAGTCTGGAGGTTATGAAAGTTATATTTAAGAGTGTGAGTCTGGAGGTTATGAAAGTTATATTTAAGACTGTGAGTCTGGAGATTATGAAAGTTATATTTAAGAGTGTGAGTCTGGAGGTTATGAAAGTTATATTTAAGAGTGTGAGTCTGGAGGTTATGAAAGTTATATTTAAGAGTGTGAGTCTGGAGGTTATGAAAGTTATATTTAAGAGTGTGAGTCTGGAGGTTATGAAAGTTATATTTAAGAGTGTGAGTCTGGAGGTTATGAAAGTTATATTTAAGAGTGTGAGTCTGGAGGTTATGAAAGTTATATTTAAGAGTGTGAGTCTGGAGGTTATGAAAGTTTTCTCTAAATAAAGAAGTGAAGATGTGAAAAGAAAAATGTGAGAGACGCTTATTTAAAAAATATTTTAATGACAACTCTTTACCTTTAGTTAATTAATTTCCTAGAGTCTTTTTTTCTGTCTTATCTAATACAAGTGTGTCTCACTTGTCACTTATTTACATCATCAGGATTTCTTATTATTGATATCATGAATATACTGTATAACAACATTCCTCATTTGATTTATTCAGAATTCGATTAATACTTTTACTTAAGAACTTCCCTATTTCCCTTTCATTGCCTGTGCAATATAATTTAAGTTTTAACAGATGTATAAGAAAGTGCAGATATGTGTATGAGAATGTGTGTACATTTGTGTACATTAGTAGTGCGTGTACACGTGTGACTGCAACAGAGGATGGAGTGTGATATATTGTAGCTGTGTGTGTGTGTGTGTGTATGTGTGTACTCACCTAATTGTGGTAGCAGGGGTCGATTCACAGCTCCTGGCCCCGCTTCTTCGCTGGTCGCTACTAGGTTCATTCTCTCCCTGCTCCAGGAGCTTTGCCGTACCACTTCTTAAACCTATGTATGGATCCTGCCTCCACTATATCACTCTCCAGACTATTCCACTTTCTGACAACTCTGTGACTGAAGAAATACTTCCTAACATCCCTGTGACTCGTCTGAGTATTCAACTTCCAACTGTGACCCCTTGTTTATGTGTCCCATCTCTGGAACATCCTGTCTCTGTCCACCTTGTCAATTCCTCTCAGTATTTTATATGTTGTTATCATGTCCGCCCCTCTCCTGTCCTCCAGTGTCGTCAAGTCGATTTCCCTTAACCTCTCCTCATAGGACATGTTCCTTAGCTCCGGGACTAGTCTTGTTGCAAACCTTTGTACTTTCTCTAATTTCTTGACGTGCTTGTCTAGGTGTGGGTTCCAGACTGGTGTGTGTGTGTGTGTGTGTGTGTGTGTGTGTGTGTGTGTGTGTGTGAACACATCTATTTGTGGTTACAGGGGTCGAGTCAGCTCCTGGCCCCGCCTCTTCGCTCGTCGCTACTAGGTCAAATCTCTCCCTGCTCTGTGAGCTTTATAGTATCTCTTCATTGTGTACTCACCTATTTGTACTCATCTATATGTGGTTGCAGGGGTCGATTCATAGCTCCTGGCCCTGCCTCTTCACTGTGTGTGTGTGTGTGTGTGTGTGTGTGTGTAAATAATAGTTTATGTATAGGGTGAATTTGTTTTGGTGCATAAATTCCTGTGTAAGTAAAAATGCGTGTTTACTTGTGAACGTTTGAGGGCTTTATACAGTTGCGGAAGAAAGTTCCTGAACAGTTTCTCCTGGCAAAAAATAATATCAGGCAACTCAAAGTAGTAAACAGAGGAGTTAAGCCTAATTTCATGAATAAATTAGCGCAGCTTGTAACAACGATAGTCTTTGGTTGACAAAATTATTTGCCTGTACTTTCTGTGCATCTATATTGAAATTTTAGATTTATGAACGCATGCATGAATTACCGTTCGAATATTATATCCTTTATTGTAAAAACAAAAAATATTTGAAAAGGTGACTGAATATATTGTAAGGGAAATATTATGACTGATAACTGGTCCGTAATCATCACACATCAGTCATATTTACTCATGTAAGCAGAATTTTGCTGGACGACGTCTACACAATGTCTTACAAAATACTGTTAATCTGCATAATATAGTTAGTTAGTTAGTTCAGACTCTCAGGTAAGGACCCACTAGGGGCGAGGGGGGAAGTGGGGACAGAAGAAGAATAGCCGGTGAGAGGAAGAGCTGTAGTAGAAGAGAAAGAGTCAGGACTAAACCCAACAGTCTAACTACTTAATGCATAATATTTAATTTAAAAAAATACTCCAATAAACAAGGTGTTCTTTAATAAAATCATGTTGCAGCTACTTTTATGTTATTATTCAACACATAAATAACAGCATCTACCTGTTTAACGTATATATATATATATATATATATATATATATATATATATATATATATATATATATATATATATATATATATATATATATATATATATATATATATATATTATGCAAGACAACCACTATGAAAAATAGAGGAATTCCAAGCGCTTTCGTGACTACTCACATTATCAAGGAACTATAAAAGGAAACATGACAAGAAGGCTTATATAAGGGGCAAGACTGCACCTCACAGTCACATTACTTTGATATCACCTGTTTACTGTGATCTTTTGCATATTATTATATATATATATATATATATATATATATATATATATATATATATATATATATATGCAAAAGATCAATCAGGTGATATCAAAATATGCAAGACAACCACTATGAAAAAATAGAGGAATTCCAAGCGCTTTCGTGACTACTCACATTATCAAGGAACTATAAAAGGAACCATGACAAGAGGACTTATATAAGGGCAAGACTACACCTCACAGTCACATCACACTAACAAAGACTACACCTCACAGTAGCGTAACATCTCACGACTCTGTGAAGAGGAAAAACAAGAAAGGACCTGAAGCTCTTCCCAAGAATTAAGATTAGTCCAATTTATCATTAAATTCTTCCCAAATTTTATTAATTATAAAAGAATCCAATTTATATAAACCAAAAGAAATATTCATATTATTTTCAAAACTGCTTTTAATGAAACATGATTCTATTATATTCCTCTCAACCATGGACTTGTTTGATACAACCTTCTCAGCATTTTGAAAATCAATTGGATGGTTAAAATCTCTCACATGAATAAATAGAGCATTAGAATCTTGTCCAGTTCTAATGCTATATTTATGTTGTTTTAATCTTAGTTCAAGACTTTTACCAGTCTGACCATAATAAACTTTATCGCATATTTTACAGGGAATCTTATAGACACATCCGTCAGCATTTTGGGGGGAATTTTTTATCAAAAGTCTTTTTACTGTATCAAGATTTTTAAATACCACTTTGATATTAAAATTCTTAAGAAAGGAAGGCATATCAACCAAGTTTTCATGGTAAGGGAGAACCAACATATTTTTGGTTGAATAAGGTTGGTTGTCCCTTTTGGGATATATATATATATATATATATATATATATATATATATATATATATATATATATATATATATATATATATATCAATAACAACACTGTGACTAGCCAAGGACTCGAAACTATGTTGGTTTGGCCCGCCTCGTGGTAAGCGAAAACCACATGACGCTCTAACCTACAGGACCACTAAATCCTGCAAGAATCACGCACCCACCAGAGCTATGTATTTTACCGTGATCCGAGGACATATGGTTGCATTCTACTCCCCGTTTGGTGTACTAGCCTCAATGAGCAGTATTTTATATTATTGTAACCACGAACAAGTGGTATTGATCAATAACAACACTGCGACTAGCCAAGGACTCTAACCCATGTTGTTTTGGCCATCCTCAAGCACCTGGTGAGTAGGTAGAAGGCATCATGTGTATCAATGTCTTTCATCCTCCCTTCCATCGTCCTGAGGTCTGAGATTTTCTTTTCTAGGATCAGATCAATGGCATTGGGCCCGAGAGGAGCACCAAGGAGAGTGCTGTTACCTGGATCAATGGTTCGTGCTCCTGGTAAAACACCACTAATATTCAGGATCATCTGTCGATTGGTAGAAACTATTTCACATTTGGTGGGGTTTAAAGATAGGCCCAGGCTCTCTCCCATGTCTTTAATTTTTCTGTTGTCCTCTAGGAGAGATTCAGTAGTGCCAGCTAGGGTACCATCATCCAAGAACCAGATATTGAGCTCTCTGGAGAGCGCTTCTGTGACTTCCTTGATGACCGGGCAGAATAGAAAGGGGGCGAGAGGGTCCCCCTGTTCCACACCCTCACACGAATCAATTTCATGGTCCTCAAACAATAGTTTAGAAGCCACATTGTAACACGATTCTATGAAGGGATAGAGGAAAGGGAAGTGTCTAGAAACTGCTTGGAGAGCAGCATCCCTTCTGACTAAGTTGAAAGCATTGGTAAAGTCCAATTTGATCAAGGTTTTTTCATCTGACATGATGTTGATGTATACTCATGCTGCATGGACAGCTGCTTCACAGCCTTGTTGACCACCAAAATCGAGATGAGTTGGTTTCACCATTGCAGCAGCCTCTTGACTCACCATTCTTACTGCAGCCTTGGCGACTAGCACCGAAGGGTGTTGCCCACTGCAATGGGCCTGATTCCTCCATCCTTTTTTCGAAGGGCACACAGTGATGTACCAAAGAAGAGGGGCATTGGCCTCCGGGTCACTGCCAGCCAGGCACACATTGGAAAATTTGGTGAGTTCAGACAACAGCCTCTCTGAAACATCACCAAGACCTGGATTGAGCATTTGTTTAAAGTATTGTTGCCTTAAACCGGTGAAACCTGTTGAGCCCTGTGGAAATGACATAGCATCTTTATATACATCAGCGTCCTGTAAGGTTAAATGTTCTTCACCTGCTGCAATGTCAGGGAGGTCAGTGTTGGTACTGGGAGCCCTGGGTGGATGTTTGACCTTCAGGGCGATGGTATCCTCACTGGTTATAAGCCTCTCTCCAATAGTATTATTACCCTCTTCTATTTCTTTGCTAATTTGGGCTCTGATTTTTGAGGCGTCAGGTGTCCTGTTGTTGGCATTTGTCCGTCGTCCTAGAGGGGAGACGGACGAGGTTGTCATCTCTAGGGAATGCATTTATTCCCCTAATAATATATTTTGCTAGTGACTTGTCCCTCCCTGGTGGGATAGCCAGACAGGCATTGCCAAATAGCAGTAGATTGTGCCAGGATCCGTTGTTTACAGGAGCATCGTTGACTTTCTTCAAGAGGTCAGTGAATTTGCCAGCAGCTTGAGAGCGAGCTGCTTTGGTGTGTCAGCGTCCTGGTGGATGTTAATTTGATTACAGATTTTAGGTCCTCTGTAGAGGTGAAGTCAGCTGGGAGGGGCTGTTGGTTATTCCCATTTGGAGCCCTCCGAGAGAGGTGAAGCAATGTAAAAAGAGAGCAAATGAGAGAGTGGGTGAGATGTTATCAACGAATTTTGTTGAAAATAAGAAAACGTTTTGGAGTGAGATTAATAAGTTGAGGAAGCCTAGGGAACGAATGGATTTGACAGTTAAAAATAAGAGAGGAGAGTTATTAAATGGAGAGTTAGAGGTATCGGGAAGATGGAGGGAACATTTTGAGGAATTGTTAAATGCTGATGAAGATAGGGAAGCTGTGATTTCGTGTATAGGGCAAGGAGGAATAACATCTTGTAGGAGTGCGGAAGAGCCAGTTGTGAGTGTGGGTTAAGTACGTGGGGCAGTGGGTAAAATGAAAGGGGGTAAGGCAGCTGGGATTGATGGGATAAAGATAGAAATATTAAAAGCAGGTATTGAAATAGTTTTGGAGTGGTTGGTGCTATTATTTAATAAATGTATGGAAGAGGGTATGGTACTTAGGGATTGGCAGAGAGCATGCATAGTTCCTTTGTATAAAGGCAAAAATTATAGGGGAATAAGTCTGTTGAGTATACCTGGTAAAGTGTATGGTAGAGATATACGAGGATAGTGAGGCTCAGGTTAGAGTATGTAGGAGAGAGGGAGATTATTTCCCAGTAAAAGTAGGCCTTAGACAAGGATGTGTGATGTCACCATGGCTGTTCAATATATTTATAGATGGGGTTGTAAGAGAAGTGAATGTGCGGGTGTTGGCAAGAGGTGTGGGGTTAAAAGATAAAGAATCTAACACAAAGTGGGAGTTGTCACAGCTGCTTTTTTCTGATGACACTGTGCTTTTGGGAGATTCTGAAGAGAAGTTGCAGAGGTTGGTGGATGAGTTTGGTAGGGTATGTAAATGAAGGAAATTGAAAGTGAATATAGGAAATAGTAAGATGATGAGGATAACAAAAAGATTAGGTGATGAAAGATTGTATATCAGATTGGAGGGAGAGAGTATGGAGGAGGTGAATGTGTTCAGATATTTAGGAGTGGATGTGTCAGCAGATGGGTATATGAAGGGTGAGGTGAATCATAGAATTGATGAGGGTTAAAAGGGTAAGTGGTGCACTTAGGAGTCTGTGGAGACAAAGAACTTTGTCCGTGGAAGAAAAGAGGGGAATGCATGAGAGTATAGTTATACCAACACTCTTATATGGGTGTGAAGCATGGGTGGTGAATGTTGCAACAAGGAGAAGGCTGGAGGCAATGGAGATGTCATGTCTGAGGTCAATGTGTGGTGTGAATATAATGCAGAGAATTCGGAGTTTGGAAATTAGGAGGAGGTGCGGGATTACCAAAACTATTATCCAGAGGGCTGAGGAGGGGTTGTTGAGGTGGTTCGGACATGTAGAAAGAATGGAAAGAAACAGAATGACTTCGAGAATGTATAAATCTGTAGTGAGGGAAGGCGGGGTAGAGGTCGGCCTAGCGAAGGTTGGAGGGAGGGGGTAAAGGAGGTTTTGTGTGCGAGGGGTTGGACTTCCAGCAAGCATGTGTGAGCGTATTTGATAGGAGTGAATGGAGACAAATGGTTTTTAATACTTGACGTGCTGTTGGAGTGTGAGCAAAGTAACATTTATGAAGGGATTCAGGGAAACCGGCAGGCCGGACTTGAGTCCTGGAGATGGGAAGTACAGTGTCTGCACTCTGAAGGGAGGGGTGTTAATGTTGCAGTTTTGTAACTGTAGTGTAAAGCACCCCTCTGGCAAGTCAGTGATTGAGTGAATGATGATGAAAGTTTTTCTTTTATGGGCCACCCTGCCTTGGTTGGAATCGGCCGATGTGTTAATAAAAAAAAATAGGCAGTTTTGTGCTTGTCAGTGTTCACGAGTATTTCCTCCGGAAGGACAAATTTTAAATTAATGTTTACCATTAAATCCATGTTGGTCATTCAGTGTAAGACAGTCGGGTTTCCTATTTGCATTCACCTAGCATATCTATGTCTGGCCTTAGACTTGATCTACTAATTTCTTATTTAGGTTATTTATGAATTGTTACAACGATGACATTGTGGCTCTCATGCCTCTTAATCAACTATGCATAAATGATGCTGCATCTCTGTTTCTCTTCCCACCCTCCTAACTTGTGAAGATTCACAAGTACATTCTCTCTCTCTCTCTACCTCCCTCCCTCCCTCCCCCTCTCTCTCTCTCTCTCTCTCTCTCTCTCTCTCTCTCTCTCTCTCTCTCTCTCTCTCTCTCTCTCTCTCTCTCTCTCTCTCTCTCTCTCTCTCTCTCTCTCTCTCTCTCTCTCTCTCTCTCTCTCTCTCTCTCTCTCTCTCTCTCTCTCTCTCTAGCTCTAACTCTCTCCTCTCTTTCTCATTTTCTCTCTTTTTTTTTACACAGGGTTTGCCAAGGTTAGTTTAAGGATCCCTAACTTTATTGAGAAGGTATTGACAAGTTAAGGATTCCTAACTTTATTGAGAAGGTATTGACAAGTTAAGGATTCCTAACTTTATTGAGAAGGTATTGACAAGTTAAGGATTCCTAACTTTATTGACAAGCTAAGAGCTAAGCATTTTTAATTGTTATGAGACATACAAGTAGGGAACAGGATAAAGTTGAAGCCATCTGTGGGCCAACATTTTCATTTCATCAACTGACTTTATCTCGTTGATATCATTATGCTGTACGAACGTGTTCCAGACTCGAGTCATCCTGTGGATAAATGATCTCAGATGAAGTGATGTTCTGGAGAATGGTTCAGCCAGAGTGAAGTTTCTGCTTTCTGCCCGTCTTTTTGTACTTTGACAATGTTGGCCTTGTACATAACAGTAAGGCCGCCCACATCCCTCCTGTGTTGAAGGCTCTGCTGAAATGACAGATCTATCCAGGATGGGTCCAGGCGAGATATGAGGAGTCTTGTTCTGTTCTCTACTCTTTCAAGAAGTCGCAGATGAGAGGGGGAGGCAAACCAAGAAAGTGGAGCATACTCAACCTGTGAGCCTACTTGTGCCTCATACAAAATCTTGCAACCCCTACCGTCGAGCAAATGCGAGATACGTCGAAGTGCTGTAAGCTTCCTGGCTGCCTTGTTTGCAAGATTTACAACGTGTTTCTTCATGGTCAGTTTAGAGTCAAATTTCAACCAAAGGATATCAACCTCTTCCCCGGGCACCAACACTCTCCCATTCATACTTACTACTGCACCGGCATTACCATCATGGTGCCTAGAGACCATCATGGTGCCTAGAGACCATCATGGTGCCTAGAGACCATCATTTGTGTTATCTCAGGTGCAAATGTTACCTGCCATCGGTTTCCCCAAGCTGATATAGCTCTTAGATGGTGATTGATGTAGCTTAGAGCAGTTGGCATTTCTGCTCTTGGATAAGTAAATGTCAGAGTACAGTTGTCTGCATATGCATGGGATTCTGGGATGAAACGAAGAAAGTCATTGAAGTAGACATTCCATAACAATGGCCCAAGCACACTTCCCTGTGAAACACTTGCCCCAATAGGATGTCTTGTTGATTCTGCTCCATTGAGAACTACCCTTAGAGATATACCATGAAGGTAATCACTGAGGAGACATAGTGTAGAGCCTGCAATTCCTAGAGCTTACAGTTTTGCCAAGAGGCCATGATGCCACACTCGGTTGAAAGCCCCAGCAATGTTCAGTGCCACCACACAGCTGACTTTGGATTCATCCAGCGACTGGTGTCATTTAGTGGAGAAGTTTAATAACAGATCAGCAGCGAGTAACCTTTCCTGAAGTCATATTGACGGTCACAAAGTAGTGAGTGGTAGTCAAAAAACTCTGTCATTTGTCTTGAGAGTCTCAAGGATCTTGCTCTCTTCTCTCTCTCCCTCTCTCTCTCTCTCTCTCTCTCTCTCTCTCTCTCTCTCTCTCTCTCTCTCTCTCTCTCTCTCTCTCTCTCAAAGTAGCCTCAGCCTGTGTAGCCTAACCCTGGTTAGGCTACACTATCTTAGTATAGTGATTGTCATGTCCAAGTGTTTGTGTTTTAGTTTTTGCCTACATGTCTTAGATTTTCAATCATGTCATGTCTTAGTTGTAGGTGTCTGTGTCTAATTTTTGGGTTCATGATATGTCTTAGTTGGTGTCGTCTGTGTCTTAAAGTTTTGGTGTTCATGATATGTCTTAGTTAGTGGTAATCATAATTTCTCTCTCGCTCTATCTGGCTCTCTCGCGTTATCTCCGCGCTTGCGCAATTGCTAGAGGATCTTCAAACTAGGGTATTGAATTGACGTACTATATATTATGGACTTGGAATGTGTTGACCCAGGGTAATTAATACGAGAGTTATTAACGCAGGAGTTGTGACGCCAGAGACAGTGCACACTTAAGTTATAGATACTGAGGGATTGAATCCGAATAAAAGGGATACTTAATCAAGACCAATGATCCGAAGAGTTTTGTAGTAAACAATCTCAGTATTTGTGAATTGTCTAACAACTGTGTAGATTTGCAGATGCAATGATTACGGAGCAGGAGCAGAAGGATTCAGATACCTTTGGAACTATTAGTTATGTATCAAAAAGGATCAAATAAAATCTCATTAGCTCCTGGAGGAGGTGAGTGAAACCATACATACCAGGCAGTGTTACATACCAGGCAGTGTTACATACCAGGCAGTGTTACATACCAGACAGTGTTACATACCAGGCAGTGTTACATACCAGGCAGTGTTACATACCAGGCAGTGTTACATACCAGGCAGTGTTACATACCAGGCAGTGTTACATACCAGGCAGTGTTACATACCAGGCAGTGTTACATACCAGGCAGTGTTACATACCAGGCAGTGTTACATACCAGGCAGTGTTACATACCAGGCAGTGTTACTGGCCAGCAGTGTTACTCACCAGCGCAGTGCTTAGAGACTTCAAACAGTTTTTTGACGTACTATATATTAGGCGAGTGTTGACCCAGGCAGTGTTAATACCAGGGAGTTTAACGCAGGAGTGTTGACACCAGGCAGTGTTAATATAGAAAGAGTTTTTAGATACTATCAAAAAGGCCGAGTGTTAAAAATCCGTAGGAGTGTTACAACTTAGGCAGTGTACATTACCAGGCAGTGGTTAGATACCGGAAAAGTTTTTATACATACCATAGGGTTGTTACATACCAGGCAGTGTTACATACCAGGTAGTGTTACATACCAGGCAGTGTTACATACCAGACAGTGTTACATACCAGTCAGTGTTACATACCAGGTAGTGTTATATACCAGGTAGTGTTACATACCAGGCAGTGTTACATACCAGACAGTGTTACATGGTAAAAGAATGTTGACGATGTCTTGGCCATCGCCCCAAGACGCCTCAACACTACAGAACTCTTAAACAACATAGAACCTTCCATTAAGTTCTTTACATAAGAGGAGCATACTGGAGTTCTAGTTCTAAAGAAAACCAACTAACAAAGACGACCTTTTACATTTCTTCTCACACCACAGCACACACATTAAGAAGGGCGTCGTTATTGCTTCCTTTTTTTTAAGATCCTTACTTATCACTGTTTAACATTATTTATAAGAGTGCAATTATTTATACAACGTTTCTTCCAGTCTACACTACCCGGCGGCCTTGATCACTGAGTGTAGGATAAAGGCAGAAAAGATCACTAACACTGCTGGTCAACAACGTACCACCATGACACGCATCGTCCTGATTGGTAACCAAACCACTGTCAACATAGAGCATAATATTGCTAAGAGTGATACGAAAACAACACATCTGTCTTCCAAAACAATCAAGGATCTCGTAGCTAATGAAAAAAATAACACCATGAAACAAGTTCTGGTTTTACTCCATTCCACGTGGGTCGTCTGACAAAATTTATGTTGGGGATATTTCAAGAAGTACCACACAAAGAAACTATGAGCACCGCTACGCTTCCCAGATTAATGACTGACTTAAACAATCATTGTGTTATTCATCGAAACTCCTGTGGACTTCTCAGTGAGTCCGAATGTGGCAACAGACGGTGTTGAGTCATTACTCATGACTACAGGCACCACCTTAACTCAATACAGGGAGAATCATTATTTCTAAAATATTAGCAGAACACAGCCATCAACTAGCCCCGTCCATTTCCCTCCTCTAACGTACCTGGCACTGACTTTGACCTCATCTCCGCCACTACAACATTTCGGTCTTTGTTCGATCTAAGCAATGTATCCCCGTATTCCATAACCCCAGTTCCCGGTGCCTCAGTACACGTCATTGGTAAAGTGCAGAGTGCAGCACAGGTTGATAATGAATTTAAAAATTAAGATTGAATATTTGATATGAATCAAAAGAGGCATTCACAAGTCGTCATATAGAAAGTAATATCTAAATTTCTTCAATAAAAATGATAAATTATGACAAATGCAACCCAATTCTAATTCAAACCTTTGATAGATGAATATCCTAAAACAAACAAGGTCATCGGTCTTCAAGTTGAAAAACGAAATTATCGGTATGGAAGTTATCGGTATGGAAGTTATCGGTATGGAAGTTATCGGTATGGAAGTTATCGGTATGGAAGTTATCGGTATGGAAGTTATCGGTATGGAAGTTATCGGTATGGAAGTTATCGGTATGGAAGTTATCGGTATGGAAGGGCTGAAGGGAGTCAGATGAAACACTTAGAAATTATCGCTCGAAAAACACAATTTCAACCTTTATAATTTTTTCTTCCATAAAAGCAAATTGAAACCTACTCAAGGTATATATCAATCCAAGACTGACCACCTTTTAAGAAAGTTGAGTAAGCAAGTAAGATTTTGTAAGCTTAGTCTATAACATACAAATTTTATTAATGGCCAAGAAGGCACAAGATGTTATAGCAATATAAATGTACATCATATTTATTTAAATTGGAGTAAATTATTTCACGAACTAATTTTATTAATAAAATTAGAACCTTCTACTGAGCTTAAACAACCTAACCTTAAGAGATTCCTTCCTCTGAGAACAACACATCAGCACTAAAAGTTTAAAACTGACCAGAAAAATCATTTTCCATTTGTTGCACAGAATGCAACAAAATTTATACCTACGCAGCGTAAACCCATAAAAAGTTACAGCTGTTGCATTTCACGTGATGTATAAGCCATTGAAGATTGATGCCTTTTACAACTGCTACGTTGAAGTCAAGAACAATGGTAAACGCGCCTCTGGAATAGTAGGCACTCAAATTTGATTCAAGAAAAAGGAAGATGAGTCCAGTTTGTGTCAAGGTCCTCACCAGTGTCAAGGTCCTCACCAGTGTCAAGGTCCTCACCAGTGTCAAGGTCCTCACCAGTGTCAAGGTCCTCACCAGTGTCAAGGGAAATTAATGCAAAAGAAGAAAAGTTGTGGTACAGCACCTATACACTCCATTAAATATACCAACTGTTTTATTAGAATTTTATTAGAATTTTGATGTCAATGAGATGAGCGTTACTAGATGATGTGGCGGAGCTGCTTGGAGTGACTTGCTGCTGCTGAAACATTGACAAGATTTGGAGACAGATCAGCAGGAGTAGTGAAGTTAACGACGTTAGGAAGTGTTCGTAGTATGTCAGCTGAAGGTGTTGAGTCAGGGAAGACGAATGTTAGCATAATGTTAAGTCGGATAGTTCATTAATGGTAGTCTAGAAGGTGCCTGTGTTAGCTGCATTGCCAAGATGCGCATACTTCATGCAATACAACACCTTTGAAGGAGCCACATCAGGAAGTGGAGATAGGGAGGTGCTGGGTACAGATGACTGTTGTGTAGCTTGAAGAATTTTATTTGTATCCGACTGTATTTTTGTTATGGCGGCGTATGTCGGCGATTTGGGGCTGCTATTCTTAGCGTCTTCTTTGGTCTTCTGAGAGAGCACTTCCTTCCGTAGTGAGCATTTGGTTGCTAGGGTATGATAAGTACCCTTGCAGTTGAGGCAGGTTGGAGTGGCATTGGTGGGGGAACATGCTTTGAAATCATGGCCGACCTTTCCGTAGTTGGAACAGAATTTCTTGCCTTTAAGGGAACAGTCAGTGGTCGAGTGGTGGTAGGAATAACAGATCCAGTAGGGTGAGACATGAACAAAACGTTTTGGTTCGATGTGTCGTGGATGAATATGGTAGTAGGAGATGGATAGGCCATCACAAAGAGCTTTGGTAGCCATATCGATGTTGGAAGAGGTGAGTTTGACCACTGAAGAAACTTTCGGAATTTTGGTAACGTTGTCAATAGAGGCCCAAATATTTTGTTCCTCGATAAAGGTCTTCTGGTCATCAGTTGAAGGGATTTAATGATCTTGTCTAACCGTTTGGCAAAAATAGAACGTTTTGCAGCAGGAAAGGTGAAGGAGAGACGTTGAATTGTGGGTCACTGAGAGTCTTCATTGCTGTGTCGGCCATGAGTTTCGAAGCTTCATTATCGTCAGTACAGACGACCATGAAGGAGTCTTCCAAAGAATGGATAGCTGCAAATTTTACCTGCAAGAAAATCTTTACAGCGGCATCAAGGACACCTTTGGTAGAGTCATTGATAACTCCACTGGATGACTTGATCTTTACACGATGAACAACAAGCATCGTGAAAGAGTAAAAGTGATGACTGAACGTTAGAGATTCCCCCCCCAAAGGGGATCGTAGGGAGACTAGAAAGATGAGTCAGAGCTTCTGCGACTGCAGAGGGAGAGCTCTACAGAGCTGTATTTGTGCCACACAGTAGCAGCGTAAGTCTAGTGTAAGGAAAAGTAGCAGCGTGAGTCTTGTGTACGGGAAAGTAGCAGCGTGAGTCTTGTGTGCGGGAAAGTAGCAGCGTGAGTCTTGTGTACGGGAAAGTAGCAGCGTAAGTTTAGTGTAAGGGAAAGTAGCAGTGTGAGTCTTGTGTACGGAAAGAGCAGTGAGTCTTGTGTGCGGAAAGTAGCAGCGTGAGTCCTGGTACGGAAAGCAGCAGCGTAAGTCCAGTGTAAGGGAAAGCATCAGTGGAGTCTTGTGTACGGAAAGTAGCAGCGTGAGTCTTGTGTGCGGGAAAGTAGCAGCGTAAGTCTAGTGTAAGGAAAAGTAGCAGCGTGAGTCTTGTGTACGGGAAAGTAGCAGCGTGAGTCTTGTGTGCGGGAAAGTAGCAGCGTAAGTCTAGTGTAAGGAAAAGTAGCAGCGTGAGTCTTGTGTACGGGAAAGTAGCAGCGTAAGTCCAGTGTAGGAAAGCAGCAGGTGAGTCTTGTACGGAAAGTAGCAGCGTAAGTCCTGTGCGGAAAGAGCAGCGTAAGTCTAGTGTAGGAAAGCAGCAGTTGAGTCTTGTGTACGGGAAAGAGCAGCGTGAGTCCTGTGTGGGGAAAGAGCAGCGTAAGTCTAGCGTAAGGAAAGAGCAGGTGAGTCTATGTACGGAAAGAGCAGCGTGAGTCTTGTGTGCGGGAAAGTAGCAGCGTAAGTCTAGTGTAAGGAAAAGTAGCAGCGTGAGTCTTGTGTACGGGAAAGTAGCAGCGTGAGTCTTGTGTGCGGGAAAGTAGCAGCGAAGTCCTAGTGTAAGGGAAAGAGCAGTGTGATTCTTGTGTACGGAAAGTAGCAGCGTGAGTCTTGTGTGCGGGAAAGTAGCAGCGTAAGTCTAGTGTAAGGGAAAGTAGCAGTGTGAGTCTTGTGTACGGGAAAGTAGCAGCGTGAGTCTTGTGTGCGGGAAAGTAGCAGCGTAAGTCTAGTGTAAGGAAAAGTAGCAGTGTGAGTCTTGTGTACGGGAAAGTAGCAGCGTGAGTCTTGTGTACGGGAAAGTAGCAGCATGAGTCTTGTGTACGGGAAAGTAGCAGCGTGAGTCTTGTGTACATGAAAGTAGCAGCATGAGTCTTGTGTACAGGAAAGTAGCAGTGTGAGTCTTGTGTACTGGAAAGTAGCAGTGTGAGTCTTGTGTATGGGAAAGTAGCAGCATGAGTCTTGTGTACGGGAAAGTAGCAGTGTGAGTCTTGTGTACGGGAAAGTAGCAGTGTGAGTATTGTGTAATGGAAAGTAGCAGTGTGAGTCTTGTGTATGGGAAAGTAGCACGTGAGTCTTGTGTACGGGAAAGTAGCAGCATGAGTCTTGTGTACGGAAAGTAGCAGCGTGAGTCTTGTGACGGAAAGTAGCAGCATTAGTCTTGTGTACGGAAAGAGCAGTGTGAGTCTTGTGTACTGGAAAGTAGCAGTGTGAGTCTTGTGTATGGGAAAGAGCAGCATGAGTCTTGTGTACGGAAAGTAGCAGCTTGAGTCTTGTGTACGGAAAGCAGCAGCTTGAGTCTTGTGTACGGAAAGTAGCAACGTGAGTCTTGTGTACGGGAAAGTAGCAACGTGAGTCTTGTGTACGGAAAGTAGCAACGTGAGTCTGTGACGGAAAGTAGCAGCTTGAGTCTTGTGTACGGGAAAGTCAGCGTGAGTCTTGTGTACGGAAAGAGCAGATTGAGTCTTGTGTACGGAAAGAGCAACGTGAGTCTTGTGTACGGAAAGTAGCAACGTGAGTCTTGTGTACGGGAAAGTAGCAACGTGAGTCTTGTGACGGAAAGTAGCAGCGTTAGTCTTGTGTACGGGAAAGTAGCAGATTGAGTCTTGTGTACGGGAAAGTAGCAACGTGAGTCTTGTGTACGGGAAAGTAGGAGCGTGAGTCTTGTGTACGGGAAAGTAGCAGCTTGAGTCTTGTGTACGGGAAAGTAGCAACGTGAGTCTTGTGTACGGGAAAGTAGCAACGTGAGTCTTGTGTACTGGAAAGTAGCAGCGTGAGACTTGTGTACGGGAAAGTAGCAGCGTGAGTCTTGTGTACGGGAAAGTAGCAGCGTGAGTCTTGTGTACGGGAAAGTACAAGTGGTGAAAATTTGAAGCCCATCAGATGAGTCATTCTTCAGTTATGACAAGTATTCCAACGATTCCAAGTTATTTTTATTATTTTGCAACATCAAATTCCCCTGCATGCAAATAAAAGTTAATTGATACTTTCCTGGCACTAAGATACACCAGCCATTAAATAATGAAGTCGTTCAGAAGAGGTATTCTGAAAATTATTATATACGGTTTAAATGAATAAAAAATCTCGCTATTTTACACATAAAATAGTCAGAGCTACACCTACACATTTCTCTGAGGGTTTTGGAAGCTGTTAGAGTCATTCCAAGATACTGGCAATTAATTCAACAACTTTGGTCACAGGGCACATGAACATTCCAATTATTCCTTCAATTTGACCTCCGTTACCGTGAACATGAGTTGAAAATTTGAAGCCGATTGAATGATTTGTTCTCGACTTTGAGCGAAATTAAATAAAAAGCTGACGGAAGGAAACAAATCAGGGAATGTTTTAAAGTTACCCATCAGTGATGTTTAGTGAATGTGTTGATTATACCATAACTGCTCTTTTATACTAATAATATAAAAAAAAATATATGAAGATCATCAAACACCTGAAAAGAAAAAAAAATGTAAAATTGAAACTCGTTGATATTTTGAATGAGAGCTGCAATAATATGTAAACACGTCCTTTTCTGGGAAAAAATCTAATGTGATCTTTGAAGGATCGCTGGCCCAGAGGGAAGGTGACACGTATATTGTGTTGTCTCTTGAGGCGGTACTATGTTCCTAGGGTCGAATCCTGGCCTGCCGCAGTTTGGTAAATGATCTAAAATCACTTGTTTCGTGATTTCATTGATATATATATATATATATATATATATCAATAAACACGCTGGATAACAGGTATATCTAGCTACTTCTACTTACACTTTAGGTCACACTACACTGGCATACACATGCATATATATACATACACACATCTAGGTTTTTCTTCTTTTTCTTAATAGCTCTTGTTCTTTTTATTTTCTCTATTGTCCATGGGGAAGTGGAAAAGAATCTTTCCTCCGTAAGCCATGCGTGTCGTATGAGGCGACTAAGATGCCGGGAGCAATGGGCTAGTAACCCCTTCTCCTGTACAAATCCACTAAAAACAAGAAGAAGAAAAACTTTATAAAATTGGGTTGTCTGAATGTGCGTGGATGTAGTGCGGATGATAAGAAAGAGATGATTGCCGATGTTATGAATGAAAAGAAGTTGGATGTCCTGGCCCTAAGCGAAACAAAGCTGAAGGGGGTAGGTGAGTTTCAGTGGGGAGAAATAAATGGGATTAAGTCAGGAGTATCTGAGAGAGTTAGAGCTAAGGAAGGGTAGCAATAATGTTGAAGGATCAGTTATGGAAGGAAAAGAGGGAATATAAATGTGTAAATTCAAGGATTATGTGGATTAAAATAAGGGTCGGATGCGAAAAGTGGGTCATAATAAGCGTGTATGCACCTGGAGAAGAGAGGAGTGTAGAGAGAGAGAGAGATTTTGGGAAATGTTAAGCGAATGTATAGGAACTTTTGAACCAAATGAGAGAGTAATTGTGGTAGGGGACCAAATGCTAAAGTGGGAGAAACATGCAGAGAGGGTGTGGTAGGTAAGTTTGGGGTGCCAGGTGTAAATGATAATGGGAGCCCTTGATTGAACTTTGTATAGAAATGGGTTTAGTTATAGGTAATACATATTTTAAGAAAAAGAGGATAAATAAGTATACAAGATATGATGTAGGGCGTAATGACAGTAGTTTGTTGGATTATGTATTGGTAGATAAAAGACTGTTGAGTAGACTTCAGGATGTACATGTTTATAGAGGGGCTACAGATATATCAGATCACTTTTTAGTTATAGCTACAGTGGGAGTAAAAGGTAGATGGGATACAAGGAAAATAGAATCAGTAAGTAAAAGAGAGGTGAAGGTTTATAAACTAAAAGAGGAGGCAGTTAGGGTAAGATATAAACAACTATTGGAGGATAGATGGGCTAGTGAGAGTGTAGGCAATGGGGTCGAAGATGTATGGGGTAGATTTAAAAATGTAGTGTTAGAGTGTTCAGCAGAAGTTTGTGGTTACAGGCGAGTGGGTGCGGGAGGGAAGAGGAGCGATTGGTGGAATGATGATGTAAAGAGAGTAGTAAGGGAGAAAAAGTTAGCATATGAGAGGTTTTTACAAAGTAGAAGTGATGCAAGGAGGGAAGAGTATATGGAGAGAAAAAGAGAGGTTAAAAGAGTGGTGAAGCAATGTAAAAGAGAGCAGATGAGAGAGTGGGTGAGATGTTATCAGCAAATTTTGTTGAAAATAAGAAAAGTTTTGGAATGAGATTAATAAGTTGAGGAAGCCTAGAGAACAAATGGATTTGACAGTTAAAAATAGGAGAGGAGAGTTATTAAATGGAGAGTTAGAGGTATCGGGAAGATGGAGAGAATATTTTGAGGATTTGTTAAATGTTGATGAAGACAGGAAGCTGTGATTTCGTGTGTAGGGCAAGGAGGAATAACATCTTGTAGGAGTGTGGAAGAGCCAGTTGTGGTTGTAGGGAAGTTCGTGAGGCAGTGGGTAGAATGAAAGGGGGTAAGGCAGCTGGGATTGATGGGATAAAGATAGAAATGTTAAAAGCAGGTGGGGATATAATTTTGGAGTGGTTGGTGCTATTATTTAATAAATGTATGGAAGAGGGTAAGGTACCTAGGATTGGCAGAGAGCGTGTATTGTTCCTTTGTATAAAGGCAAAGGGGACAAAAGAGAGTGCAAAATTATAGGGGAATAAGTCTGTTGAGTGTACCTGGTAAAGTGTATGGTAGAGTTATTATTGAAAGAATTAAGAGTAAAACAGAAAGCAGAATAGCAGATGAACAAGGGGGCTTTAGGAAAGGTAGGGGGTGTGTAGACCAAGTGTTTACAGTGAAACATATAGGTGAACAGTATTTGGATAAGGGTAAAGATGTTTTTGTGGCATTTATGGATTTGGAAAAGGCATATGATAGGGTAGATAGGGGGGCAATGTGGCAGATGTTGCAGGTGTATGGAATAGGAGGAAGGTTACTGAAAGCAGTGAAGAGTTTTTATGAGGATAGTGAGGCTCAGGTTAGAGGTGTAGGGGGGAAGGGGACTATTTCCCAGTAAAAGTGGGCCTTAGACAAGGATGTGTGATGTCACCGTGGTTGTTCAATATATTTATAGATGGGGTTGTAAGAGAAGTGAATGCGAGGGTCTTGGCAAGAGGTGTTGGGCTAAAAGATAAAGAAGCAAATACAAAGTGGAGTTGTCACAGTTGCTTTTTGCTGATGACACTGTGCTTTGGGAGATTCTGAAGAGAAGCTGCAGAGGTTGGTGGATGAATTTGGTAGGGTGTGTAAAAGAAGAAAATTGAAAGTGAATATAGGAAAGAGTAAGGTGATGAGGATAACAAAAAGAATAGGTGACGAAAGATTGATATCAGATTGGAGGGAGAGAGTATGGAGGAGGTGAATGTATTCAGATATTTGGGAGTGGACATGTCGGCGGATGGGTCTATGAAGGATGAGGTGAATCATAGAATTGATGAGGGAAAAGGGTGAGTGGAGCACTTCGGAGTCTGTGGAGACAAAGAACCTTGTCCATGGAAGTAAAGAGGGAATGTATGAGAGTATAGTTATACCAACGCTCTTATATGGGTGTGAAGCATGGGTGATGAATGTTGCAACGAGGAGAAGGCTGGAGGCAGTGGAGATGTCATGTCTGAGGTCAATGTGTGGTGTGAATATAATGCAGAGAATTCGGAGTTTGGAAATTAGGAGGAGGTGGGATTACCAAAACGATTGTCCAGAGAGCTGAGGAGGGGTTGTTGAGATGGTTTGGACATGTAGAGAGAATGGAACGAGACAGAGTGACTTCGAGAGTGTATAAATCTGTAGTGGAGGGAAGGCGGGGTAGGGGTCGGCCTAGGAAAGGTTGGAGGGAGGGGGTAAAGGAAGTTTTGTGTGCGAGGGGCTTGGACTTCCAGCAAGCATGTGTGAGCGTATTTGATAGGAGTGAATGGAGGCATATGGTTTTAATACTTGACGTGCTGTTGGAGTGTGAGCAAAGTAACATTTATGAAGGGATTCAGGGAAACCGGCAGGCCGGACTTGAGTTCTGGAGATGGGAAGTACAGTGCCGGCACTCTGAAGGAGGGGTGTTAATGTTGCAGTTTTATAACTGTAGTGTAAAGCACCCTTCTGGCAAGACAGTGATGGAGTGAATGATGATGAAAGTTTTTCTTTTTCGGGCCACCCTGCCTTGGTGGGAATCGGCCGTGTGTTAATAAATAAAAAAAAAAAATATATATATATATATATATATATATATATATATATATATATATATATATATATATATATACGCTAGGAATTCGCAAGAGCAGGCGAAATATTCACAAACACTGATCTCTGGGGCCGACGGAGACTCGAACCTACGAACCTTATGACAAGGTACGCAGTGCTTGCCGACCGTACCACACTGGTCCAATACCTTGGCATCCAGCTTTCGCTAGACGTTATTCCAAGGCAGCCAGGAGGCTTACAGCTTTTCATCTCATCCCCTGCATGCATCGACACAACTAGAGATTTTTACAATGCTAGGAATTCGCAAGAGCAGGCGAAATATTGGACCAGTGTGGTACGGTCGGCAAAGCACTGCGTACCTTGTCATGAGGTTCGTAGGTTCGAGTCTCCGTCAGCCAGATATATGGCTTCAGGAAGAAATCCGGTTGTTTTAGTGCTTTCCCTAGTTCCGTGTGTCCAGAAGCCCATCTGTCTTTTCATATATATGCAAGGTGTGGATCATGGTGAGGTGTGGTCATAGTGCTGTGTGGTCATGGTGTATTGTGGTAATAGTGAGGTGTGGTCGTAGTGAGGTATGGTCATTGAGGTACGGTCATGGTTAGGTGTAGTAATGAGGTGAGGTGTTGTCACGGTGAGGTGGTTGTCATGGTGAGGTGAGGTGATTCATGTTTCCAGGTCTACATCCGTGGGCCCCCGGATGTCAACCCTTCCACACTTCCCACTCCTGATTGTTTTGGTGCTTTCCCTAGTTCCGTGTGTCCAGAAGTCCATCTGTGTCCCCTCAGATGAACTACCAGGTGTGGATCATGGTGAGGTGTGGTCATGGTGTATTGTGATCATAGTGAGGTGTGGTCATTGTGGTCATTATGATGAGGTGTGGTTATGGTGTAGTGTGGTCATAGTGAGGTGAGGTCATGGTGTATTGTGGTCATGGTGAGGCGTGGTGATAGTGAGGTGTGGTCGTAGTCATGGTGAACTCTGGTCATAGGTGTGGTTTATGTTTCTAGGTCTACATCCGTGGGCCCCCGGATGTCAACCCTTCCACACTTCCCACTCCTGATTGTTTTGGTGCTTTCCCTAGTTCCGTGTGTCCAGAAGTCCGTCTGTGTCCCCTCAGGTGAACTCCCAGGTGTGGATCATGATGAGGAGTGGTCATAGATAGGTAAGGTCATAGTGAGGTGTGATCATAGTTAGGTGAGGTCTTAGACAGGTGTGGTCATAGTGAGGTGTGGTCATGGTGAGGTGTGGTCATGGCGAGGTGTGGTCATAGTGAGGTGAGATTATAGTTTGGTTATTTTGGTGCTTTCCCTAGTTCCGTGTGTCCAGAAGTCCATCTGTGTCCCCTCAGATGAACTCCCAGGTGTGGATCATGGTGAGGTGTGGTCATAGTGAGGTGTGGTCGTAGTGAGGTATGGTCATTGAGGTGCGGTCATGGTTAGGTGTAGTAATGAGGTGAGGTGTTGTCACGGTGAGGTGGTTGTCATGGTGAGGTGAGGTGATTCATGTTTCCAGGTCTACATCCGTGGGCCCCCGGATGTCAACCCTTCCACACTTCCCACTTCCGATTGTGTTGGTGCTTTCCCTAGTTCCGTGTGTCCAGAAGTCCATCTGTGTCCCCTCAGATGAACTCCCTTCCTCACTTTCCCAGGTGGGTGTCGGGCGGGTGGGTGGGTATCGTGCGGATGGGTGGATGTCGGGCGGATAGGTGGTAGGGGGGGTGGGTTAACGGTGGGTGGGTGGTTGGTGTGTGTGTGTTGTGTATGTGTTGGCCCCTCCCCAGTGACCTTGTTGGATGGTAACTTGGTCTTGTCTAGCTGGTCTACTGCCGAGACTGTCCAGGTGGGTGGAATTACAGGAGGGGACACACAGAAAACTGCGTCCTGTAATTCCACCCACCAAGACAGCCACGAACAGTAGACCAGCTAGACAAGACCAAGCTGCCACCCAACATGGCCACCAAGCTGCCACCCAACATGGCCACCAAGCTGCCACCCAACATGGCCACCAAGCTGCCACCCAACATGGCCACCAAGGTGAGGTTACTTAGTAAAAATCTCGGACTTGTATTTATGTTTCATTATGTATTCAAATCAATTTTTGTTTTGTTTTGACTCATGCAGCTGTATATGTGTATTTTTGAACGTTTTATCGTGTATAGATATGTGTCCGTGTGTGACTCTGTCTTCCCACCAGGAAATCTATTACAAAAATGTTATTAATTTTCTTTTTTTTTTGTTTCAATTCGTCATTTTCACACACACATGTTCACACTCACATGTTCACACACACATGTTCACACACACATGTTCACACTCACATGTTCACACACACATGTTCACACACACATGTTCACACTCACATGTTCACACACGTTTCTGTATTTTCTCTCACTTTTCTTAATATTAATTTAATTTGCACAGAAAATAAACTGGAAATAAATAATTTCTTAGCGTAAATTGTTCATTGAATCCTGTAGTTTCCTACATCTTCCACAACAGTGTCTTCCACAACAGTGTCTTCCACAACAGTGTCTCCCACAACAGTGTCTTCCACAACAGTGTCTTCCACAACAGTGTCTCCCACAACAGTGTCTTCCACAACAGTGTCTTCCACAACAGTGTCTTCCACAACAGTGTCTTCCACAACAGTGTCTTCCACAACAGTGTCTTCCACAACAGTGTCTCCCACAACAGTGTCTCCCACAACAGTGTCTCCCACAACAGTGTCTCCCACAACAGTGTCTCCCACAACAGTGTCTTCCACAACAGTGTCTCCCACAACAGTGTCTCCCACAACAGTGTCTTCCACAACAGTGTCTCCCACAACAGTGTCTCCCACAACAGTGTCTTCCACAACAGTGTCTTCCACAACAGTGTCTCCACAACAGTGTCTCCACAACAGTGTCTTCCACAACAGTGTCTTCCACAACAGTGTCTCCCACAACAGTGTCTTCCACAACAGTGTCTTCCACAACAGTGTCTTCCACAACAGTGTCTCCCACAACAGTGTCTTCCACAACAGTGTCTCCCACAACAGTGTCTCCCACAACAGTGTCTTCCACAACAGTGTCTTCCACAACAGTGTCTCCCACAACAGTGTCTCCCACAACAGTGTCTCCCACAACAGTGTCTTCCACAACAGTGTCTCCCACAACAGTGTCTTCCACAACAGTGTCTCCCACAACAGTGTCTCCCACAACAGTGTCTTCCACAACAGTGTCTCCCACAACAGTGTCTCCCACAACAGTGTCTTCCACAACAGTGTCTTCCACAACAGTGTCTCCCACAACAGTGTCTTCCACAACAGTGTCTTCCACAACAGTGTCTTCCACAACAGTGTCTCCCACAACAGTGTCTTCCACAACAGTGTCTCCCACAACAGTGTCTCCCACAACAGTGTCTTCCACAACAGTGTCTCACACAGTGTCTCCACAACAGTGTCTCCCACAACAGTGTCTCCCACAACAGTGTCTCCCACAACAGTGTCTTCCACAACAGTGTCTCCCACAACAGTGTCTCCCACAACAGTGTCTCCCACAACAGTGTCTTCCACAACAGTGTCTCCCACAACAGTGTCTCCCACAACAGTGTCTCCCACAACAGTGTCTCCACAACAGTGTCTCCCACAACAGTGTCTCCCACAGACAGTGTCTCCCACAACAGTGTCTCCCACAACAGTGTCTCCCACAACAGTGTTCTCCCACAACAGTGTCTCCCACAACAGTGTCTCCCACAACAGTGTCTCCCACAACAGTGTCTCCCACAACAGTGTCTCCCACAGTGTCTCCCACAACAGTGTCTCCCACAACAGTGTCTCCCACAACAGTGTCTCCCACAACAGTGTCTCCCACAACAGTGTCTCCCACAACAGTGTCTCCCACAACAGTGTCTCCCACAACAGTGTCTCCCACAACAGTGTCTCCCACAACAGTGTCTCCCACAACAGTGTCTCCCACAACAGTGTCTCCCACAACAGTGTCTCCCACAACAGTGTCTCCCACAACAGTGTCTCCCACAACAGTGTCTCCCACAACAGTGTCTCCCACAACAGTGTCTCCCACAACAGTGTCTCCCACAACAGTGTCTCCCACAACAGTGTCTCCCACAACAGTGTCTCCCACAACAGTGTCTCCCACAACAGTGTCTCCCACAACAGTGTCTCACACAACAGTGTCTCCCACAACAGTGTCTCCCACAACAGTGTCTCCACAACAGTGTCTCCCACAACAGTGTCTCCCACAACAGTGTCTCCACAACAGTGTCTCACACAACAGTGTCTCCCACAACAGTGTCTCCCACAACAGTGTCTCACACAACAGTGTCTCACACAACAGTGTCTCCCACAACAGTGTCTCACACAACAGTGTCTCCCACAACAGTGTCTCCCACAACAGTGTCTCCCACAACAGTGTCTCCCACAACAGTGTCTCCACAACAGTGTCTCCCACAACAGTGTCTCCCACAACAGTGTCTCCCACAACAGTGTCTCCCACAACAGTGTCTCCCACAACAGTGTCTCCCACAACAGTGTCTCCCACAACAGTGTCTCCCACAACAGTGTCTCCCACAACAGTGTCTCCCACAACAGTGTCTCCACAACAGTGCCCCACAACAGTGTCTCCCACAACAGTGTCTCCCACAACAGTCTAACAGTGTCTCCCACAACAGTGTCTCCCACAACAGTGTCTCCCACAACAGTGTCTCCCACAACAGTGTCTCACACAACAGTGTCTCACACAACAGTGTCTCCCACAACAGTGTCTCCCACAACAGTGTCTCCCACAACAGTGTCTCCCACAACAGTGTCTCCCACAACAGTGTCTCCCACAACAGTGTCTCCATCCACAACAGTGTCTCCCACAACAGTGTCTCCCACAACAGTGTCTCCCACAACAGTGTCTCCCACAACAGTGTCTCCCACAACAGTGTCTTCCACAACAGTGTCTCCCACAACAGTGTCTCCCACTTCACTTAACATTTCACAGGAACCATCACTCTCATCCTCACTAAAAAGTCGACCTTAAAGGTAGTCGAGATTTATTGACAAAAAACGATTTCATCAGAATCTTGGATGCTGCTGTTTTTATTCACTTGTGCGTCAGCAACTCTGGCAAGAAACGTGATGTATTTTGTAACAATATGTGTTGATGGACACATACCCTTCCTCATCAGTTCTTCATTACTTATATTTTGTCTTTTCCATCACTCGATCAATCACAATTTTGGTATAATCAGCAGCCAACAAACACTAATATTTTATTCAAATTAAACAATATTTTGCAACTCTATCAAAAACTGTGTCCAGCAGTTGTGAACTGTACCAGAAACATAGACACAGCAGTTGTGAACTGTACCAGAAACAATGACACGGTAGTAGTGAACTGTACCAGAAACATAGACACAGCAGTTGTGAACTGTACCAGAAACAAAGACACAGCAGTTGTGAACTGTACCAGAAACAAAGACACAGCAGTTGTGAACTGTACCAGAAACATAGACACAGCAGTTGTGAACTGTACCAGAAACAATGACACGGTAGTAGTGAACTGTACCAGAAACATAGACACAGCAGTTGTGAACTGTACCAGAAACAAAGACACAGCAGTTGTGAACTGTACCAGAAACATAGACACAGCAGTTGTGAACTGTACCAGAAACAAAGACACGGCAGTTGTGAACTGTACCAGAAACAAAGACACAGCAGTTGTGAACTGTACCAGAAACAAAGACACGGCAGTTGTGAACTGTACCAGAAACAAAGACACAGCAGTTGTGAACTGTACCAGAAACAAAGACACGGCAGTTGTGAACTGTACCAGAAACAAAGACACAGCAGTTGTGAACTGTACCAGAAACATAGACACAGCAGTTGTGAACTGTGCCAGAAACAAAGACACGGCAGTTGTGAACTGTACCAGAAACATAGACACAGCAGTTGTGAACTGTACCAGAAACAAAGACACAGCAGTTGTGAACTGTACCAGAAACAAAGACACAGCAGTTGTGAACTGTACCAGAAACATAGACACAGCAGTTGTGAACTGTACCAGAAACAAAGACACGGCAGTTGTGAACTGTACCAGAAACAAAGACACAGCAGTTGTGAACTGTACCAGAAACATAGACACAGCAGTTGTGAACTGTACCAGAAACAAAGACACGGCAGTTGTGAACTGTACCAGAAACAAAGACACGGCAGTTGTGAACTGTACCAGAAACAATGACACGGTAGTTGTGAACTGTACCAGAAACAAAGACACAGCAGTTGTGAACTGTACCAGAAACATAGACACAGCAGTTGTGAACTGTACCAGAAACAAAGACACGGCAGTTGTGAACTGTACCAGAAACAAAGACACGGCAGTTGTGAACTGTACCAGAAACAAAGACACGGCAGTTGTGAACTGTACCAGAAACAAAGACACAGCAGTTGTGAACTGTACCAGAAACAAAGACACAGCAGTTGTGAACTGTACCAGAAACAAAGACACAGCAGTTGTGAACTGTACCAGAAACAAAGACACAGCAGTTGTGAACTGTACCAGAAACAAAGACACGGCAGTTGTGAACTGTACCAGAAACAAAGACACAGCAGTTGTGAACTGTACCAGAAACATAGACACAGCAGTTGTGAACTGTACCAGAAACAAAGACACAGCAGTTGTGAACTGTGCCAGAAACAAAGACACAGCAGTTGTGAACTGTACCAGAAACAAAGACACAGCAGTTGTGAACTGTCCAGAAACAAAGACACAGCAGTTGTGAACTGTACCAGAAACAAAGACACAGCAGTTGTGAACTGTACCAGAAACAAAGACACAGCAGTTGTGAACTGTACCAGAAACAAAGACACAGCAGTTGTGAACTGTACCAGAAACAAAGACACAGCAGTTGTGAACTGTACCAGAAACAAAGACACAGCAGTTGTGAACTGTACCAGAAACAAAGACACAGCAGTTGTGAACTGTACCAGAAACAAAGACACAGCAGTTGTGAACTGTACCAGAAACAAAGACACAGCAGTTGTGAACTGTACCAGAAACAAAGACACAGCAGTTGTGAACTGTACCAGAAACAAAGACACAGCAGTTGTGAACTGTACCAGAAACAAAGACACAGCAGTTGTGAACTGTACCAGAAACAAAGACACAGCAGTTGTGAACTGTACCAGAAACAAAGACACAGCAGTTGTGAACTGTACCAGAAACAAAGACACAGCAGTTGTGAACTGTACCAGAAACAAAGACACAGCAGTTGTGAACTGTACCAGAAACAAAGACACAGCAGTTGTGAACTGTACCAGAAAACAAAAAGACACAGCAAGCTTGTGAACTGTACCAGAAACAAAGACACAGCAGTTGTGAACTGTACCAGAAACAAAGACACAGCAGTTGTGAACTGTACCAGAAACAAAGACACAGCAGTTGTGAACTGTACCAGAAACAAAGACACAGCAGTTGTGAACTGTACCAGAAACAAAGACACAGCAGTTGTGAACTGTACCAGAAACAAAGACACAGCAGTTGTGAACTGTACCAGAAACAAAGACACAGCAGTTGTGAACTGTACCAGAAACAAAGACACAGCAGTTGTGAACTGTACCAGAAACAAAGACACAGCAGTTGTGAACTGTACCAGAAACAAAGACACAGCAGTTGTGAACTGTACCAGAAACAAAGACACAGCAGTTGTGAACTGTACCAGAAACAAAGACACAGCAGTTGTGAACTGTACCAGAAACAAAGACACAGCAGTTGTGAACTGTACCAGAAACAAAGACACAGCAGTTGTGAACTGTACCAGAAACAAAGACACAGCAGTTGTGAACTGTACCAGAAACAAAGACACAGCAGTTGTGAACTGTACCAGAAACAAAGACACAGCAGTTGTGAACTGTACCAGAAACAAAGACACAGCAGTTGTGAACTGTACCAGAAACAAAGACACAGCAGTTGTGAACTGTACCAGAAACAAAGACACAGCAGTTGTGAACTGTACCAGAAACAAAGACAGGGACAAAGGCTGTTCGTTATTTTTCTTTTGATATTAAACAAACAAACAAACAAATTTTATTTCATTGCAGATTGCAGATTACATGGGTATCGGAAGTTACAATGTAAATTGAGTGCAAGGAGAGCCACTGACATGCCATGGCATTAGGGGCAACTTATTCTAGTCCTTAAAAACTATGTACTTAATATTAGAGAAATTTATTGAGTTTATTCTAGTTAAAAATTATTTTCAAAATTACAATATGATATAATTTTACTGTTTAAATTATTATATAATGATATTAGATCTTAGATTGTTACAGGTGTTAAGATTCTTGAATGATAATATGGAATTGAGATTATCTTAAGGAAAATAACATTGAGCATTTTTGACATTAACTTATAATATGAGTAGGGGGTAACATAATAGTAATATATTATTAAAAATTGAGATTATCGTATAGGAAAGTAACAATGAGCATTTTTCAAAGTAGTTTATAGTATGATCATTTAGTTTTGGGTGAGTAGGTGGTTTTTGAGTTGAGTCTTAAATTGATTTTCAGACAAGATTATCTTAATATTTACTGGTAATGAATTCCAGATTCTGGGGCCCTTTATGTGCATAGAATTTTTACATAGGTTGATATGAACACGGGGTATATCAAAAAGTGATCTGTGTCTTGTGTTGTGGTCATGGGTCCTATTAAAGTTGGTGAGGAGAGTTTTGAGCAGAGGGTTTATATTAGAGTGTAAAGTTTTATATATGTAGTAGGCACAAGAGTAAGTATGAATGTTCTTTACGGTGAGTAGTTTGAGACTTTTGAATATTGGTGGAGTATGCTGTCTAGAGTGGGAATTTGTTATCATTCTGACTGCGGCCTTTTGTTGTGTTATGAGTGGTCTAAGGTGATTTAACGTTGTTGATCCCCATGCACAGATTCCATAGGTGAGATACGGGTAGATAAGTGAATGATATAGTGCAAGGAGAGCTGATTGAGGTACATAATAGCGTATCTTTGATAATATGCCTACTGTCTTCGAGATTTTCTTGGAAATTTGTTGTATATGTGTTTGGAATTTAAGGCTACTGTAAAGGTGGATTCCTAGGAATTTTCCTCTGTGAGTCTTGTGATGGGTGTACCATTGAGTGTTATGTTAAGTGGAACATTTGTGGCTTTGCTTCCAAACTGTATGAAGTAGGTCTTGTCAGTATTGAGAGTAAGCTTGTTAGTCGTCATCCATGTTGATATTTTCTGTAATTCGGCATTAACAGTGTTGGCCAGTATAACTGGATTTGGGTGAGAGAAGACATATGTTGTGTCATCTGCAAATAAAATGGGTTTGAGTAGTTGTGATGCATTCGGTAGGTCATTTATGTAAATGAGGAATAGGAGTGGCCCCAGGACACTTCCTTGAGGGACTCCGACTGTAATTTGTTGTGTGGAAGAGTTCGCTCCATTTGTGTACACGTATTGGCTTCTGTTGGTGAGGTATGACTTTAGGTAGTTGAGTGGGTGCCCCTTATACCATAGTGTGCTAATTTTGTGAGTAGTAAATCATGGTCGACTGTATCAAAGCTTTGCGTAGATCAATGAAGATTCCCAGTGGGACTTCTTTTTCTCAAGTGCTGTATATATTAACTCCAACATGTGCGTAATAGCATCGTTTGTGCTCTTGTTTGTCCTGAATCCAAATTGACAGGGGTTGAGTACATTGTGTGAGACGAGGTAGGAATAGATTTGTCTATGAATTAATTTTTCGAAGATTTTAGAAAGCAATGGTAAATTAGAAATTGGTCTATAATTATTCAGGTCTGTTTGATCACCTCCTTTGTGGATCGGGTGACCCTAGCTATTTTGAGAATTGATGGAAAGGTAGAGGCTTCAATGGATTTATTGAATAGTGTTGCTATAATTGGTGACAGTACCTGTGAAGCTTTTTGTACATAAAAGTGATTAGGCTGTTTATGTCTCCTGCCTTGTTTTTAAGGGTGTTGATTATGAGCGAGACTTCAATTGGGTTGGTAGGAGCTAGGAATAGCGTATTAGGGTAGGTGTTTGTGAGGTAGTCTGTTGGACGGGTGTTTGAGCTTGGGATTTTACTCGCTAGATTCTTTCCTATGGTGGAGAAGAAAACATTAAGTCTGTTTGCTGTCTCAGTAGGTGAGAGTAGGGGTTCATCTGCTCTTGATAATTTGATGGTGTTGTTTTTCGCTATCTTATTATTTCCTAGAATTGCAGATAGGGTCTTCCAGGTCTTTTCATATCACCTTTTATGTTCTGGAGTCTGTTCTCATAATACAATTTTTTGATCTCCTTATCAGGCTGGTAAGGATTGATGAGTAGCGTTTGGATTGTTCTCTGGTTATTAGACCCCTTCTGTATTGTTATTCATAGTGGTGCCTTTTGTTAATGGATTTAAGGATGCTGGGTGTTAGCCAGGGATTGTTAAGTCTCTTAGCTGTGATCTGTTTAGTTTTTTTAGGGCAATGTTTGTTATAGAGGTGGTGGGTTTTGTTAAGGAAATTCTTGATGCATTCATTAGTATCTGTATATGTTTCTAACTCATTATGCCAGTCAATGTTAATCATAGCTGTTATAAAGTTATTTACAGCTGACTCATTATGTAGTCTGAAGGTAACTTTTGTAATATCTAGGGGCAATTTACCAAGATTAGTTATGAGAAAGGTCGGATAGTGGTCTGTGGTGTTGTCTGTGATGATGCCTGATTTTAGAGGGGCTATAGTATTAGTCCAGATGTGGTCTAGTAATGAGGTACTAGTCTCGGAGATTCTTGTAGGTTTTGATATTGTTGTTAAGTAAAAGGAAACAATTGCAACTAATGTGACATTTTATTGTGGCAACGTTTCGCTCTCCAGGAGCTTTCTCAAGCCGTTACAAGCGATATATGGACACAGTTGGTATATATATACTGTCAAGGTGAGGTGAAAAAACTAGTGGTGTTAGAAGTAGTAGTGATATAAGTAGTAGTGATATAAGTAGTATTAGTAGTAGTAGTAGTAGTAGTAGAAGTAATACAATAAGGTAGAACAATCAATATGCACATGAGTAAAAGGTGATAAAACAAATACTTGGGTAGTATAACAATAGGTTAGACAAATATTTCTGCTGGAGGTTGAAATATAGAAGGCCAGTAGGAGTGTTCCACATCTACGATGTGCTAAATTAGCAGGAGAGACTATGTGATGGTAGGGTTTACTGTTTTCAGGAGGATTCTTGCTAAGACTTCAGAGATGGTGAAGCTGCCTTTGTTTTGTTTAATTGTGTTAGAAACAGAGATAAGTGCTGATTCAAGGCATTTTCGTCTACGGAAATTAGTTTCTTTGATTACTAGTCGGGCGTCTTTGAATTTCATGAGATGATTGTTGGAATTTCGGTGTTGTACGCAGGCGTTGTTCAGGTTATCGTTTCTGCATGCATTCATGTGTTCATTGATGCGTGTCTCGAGGTTTCTTGCTGTTTCTCCTACATAAATTCTGTCGCAGCCTCCACAGGGTATAGTGTAGACCCTGCGTTGACTGGTTCATGGTGCTTGGATTTAGTCCTGGTTAGATCCTTAATAGAAGTACTGGAAGCGATGGCGACTCTAGTGTTAGCTTGTGCAAATACTTTAGAAATGTTGGATGCAACCTGGCTGTTGGGAAGAATTATAACTTTGTTTGGAGTGGAGTTGACGCGTGGAGAATTAATGATCTGAAGAGCTCTTTTCTTGCAATCTTTGATGAAAAAGGAAGGAAATTGTAAATCAGTGAAGGTTTGGTGAATGTATGTACACTCCTCGTCAAGAAACTCAGGACTACAAATTCGGTAAGCTCTTAGGAAGAATCCGATGATGATACCTCTTTTGGTCTTATTATCTTGACTGGAATAGAAGTGTGTAGGTCATTTTTATTTGTAGGTTTCCGGTAAACTTGAAATCTTAGGTTGTTATCTACTTTGTGGATGAGGACGTCTAGAAAGGGTAGCTTGTCATTGGACTCTTCTTCTAGTGTAAACTGGATCGCCGGTTCAACTGCGTTGAGCCTTGCCTGAAGATTCCGTACATCGAAACGTTTGGGAGTTATTACGAGGACGTCGTCTACGTAACGTAACCAAGTGACGCTTGAGGGGACGATGTTGGCGAAGTGTTCAGCCTCTAGGTGTTCCATGTATAAGTTAGCTAAGACGGCACTGATGGGGGACCCCATTCCCATGCCGTATGTTTGTTTGTAGAGCCTGTTACAGAAAGAAAAACAGTTGAAATTAACACAGAGTTCAATAAGGTCAACAAAATCTCCGGGAGGAAGAGGAAGGTTAAGGTCCTGATTGACTTTACGTCGTAGAACCTCGATGGCTTGTGTAGTAGGTACTTTAGTGAAGAGGGAAGTCACGTCCAAACTGCTTAGTTTCTTGTTTCGGATCAGGTATAGGCAGTGCACCACACAAACTAGCCGGAGTTCTTGCCAAACATCTTTCCTGCCTTCTGGGGACCATCAGCCCCGCTCATCTTAAACATTCAGGCGACCTTCTCAACCGCATCCGAAATCTCTCCATCCGAAACAAGAAACTAAGTACCTACTACACAAGCCATCGAGGTTCTACGACGTAAAGTCAATCAGGACCTTAACCTTCCTCTTCCTCCCGGAGATTTTGTTGACCTTATTGAACTCTGTGTTAATTCCAACTGTTTTTCTTTCTGTAACAGGCTCTACAAACAAACATACGGCATGGGAATGGGGTCCCCCATCAGTGCCGTCTTAGCTAACTTATACATGGAACACCTAGAGGCTGAACACTTCGCCAACATCGTCCCCTCAAGCGTCACTTGGTTACGTTACGTAGACGACGTCCTCGTAATAACTCCCAAACGTTTCGATGTACGGAATCTTCAGGCAAGGCTCAACGCAGTTGAACCGGCGATCCAGTTTACACTAGAAGAAGAGTCCAATGACAAGCTACCCTTTCTAGACGTCCTCATCCACAAAGTAGATAACAACCTAAGATTTCAAGTTTACCGGAAACCTACAAATAAAAATGACCTCACACACTTCTATTCCAGTCAAGATACTAAGACCAAAAGAGTATCATCATCGGATTCTTCCTAAGAGCTTACCGAATTTGTAGTCCTGAGTTTCTTGACGAGAGTGTACATACATTCACCAAACCTTCACTGATTTACATTTTCCTTCCTTTTTCATCAAAGATTGCAAGAAAAGAGCTCTTCAGATCATTAATTCTCCACGCGTCAACTCCACTCCAAACAAAGTTATAATTCTTCCCAACAGCCAGGTTGCATCCAACATTTCTAAAGTATTTGCACAAGCTAACACTAGAGTCGCCATCGCTTCCAGTACTTCTATTAAGGATCTAACCAGGACTAAATCCAAGCACCATGAACCAGTCAACGCAGGGGTCTACACTATACCCTGTGGAGGCTGCGACAGAATTTATGTAGGAGAAACAGCAAGAAACCTCGAGACACGCATCAATGAACACATGAATGCATGCAGAAACGATAACCTGAACAACGCCTGCGTACAACACCGAAATTCCAACAATCATCTCATGAAATTCAAAGACGCCCGACTAGTAATCAAAGAAACTAATTTCCGTAGACGAAAATGCCTTGAATCAGCACTTATCTCTGTTTCTAACACAATTAAACAAAACAAAGGCAGCTTCACCATCTCTGAAGTCTTAGCAAGAATCCTCCTGAAAACAGTAAACCCTACCATCACATAGTCTCTCCTGCTAATTTAGCACATCGTAGATGTGGAACACTCCTACTGGCCTTCTATATTTCAACCTCCAGCAGAAATATTTGTCTAACCTATTGTTATACTACCCAAGTATTTGTTGTATCACCTTTTACTCATGTGCATATTGATTGTTCTACCTTATTGTATTACTTCTACTACTACTACTACTACTAATACTACTTATATCACTACTACTTCTAACACCACTAGTTTTTTCACCTCACCTTGACAGTATATATATACCAACTGTGTCCATATATCGCTTGTAACGGCTTGAGAAAGCTCCTGGAGAGCGAAACGTTGCCACAATAAAATGTCACATTAGTTGCAATTGTGTCCTTTTACTTAACATATTGTCGGTAATTCTACCAATATTATTTGATATTGTTGGTAGTAACAAGCAGTTGCTCATAGTGTTTGTGAATTCTGTTACTTGTGGGTCCTGGTCATGTAGGAGATTTATATTGAAGTCTCCTGTGAGCAGCAAATGGTCTTTGTTCATGTGTGCATCAGTTATTAGGTTACCTAGTTTTTCACTAAAATGGTGAATGTTTGACTGTGGTAATCTGTAGATGTTTATCACTGTGAGGGTTTTTTGCAGGTCTTTTGATTTAAATTTAGCTATAATATATTCTCCATGCTCATCCCTTATGCAAGAGTTATTGATACATTCAAGTTGATCTGAGTAATATATAGCTATTCCACCCCCTCGCTGATCTGTCCTACAATTGTGAATGGCTGTGTAACCTGGGATGGCATAGACATCTGTAGTATCAGGCTTCAGCCAGGTCTCAGTGAGTGTGATGATTGACATATTGGTCTGGAGGGATTGGAGAAGTGCTGTGAGGTCATCATAATGTTTGCTCAAAGATCTAACATTGTAATTGAATATAGTTATGTTATTGTTGGCTCTGAGTAATGTCTTTGTGAATGAATGGTTCAGAGAACCGACGAGTTGGTAAAAAAGACACATATGCAACACTTGGGTATCTTTATTGAGGAAACGTTTCGCCACGCAGTGGCTTCATCAGTCCATACAAAGGAGAATCGTGAAGAATCTTCACGATTCTCCTTTGTATGGACTGATGAAGCCACTGCGTGGCGAAACGTTTCCTCAATAAAGATACCCAAGTGTTGCATATTTACTAATGTCTTTGCTTGATCTGCTGTGTAATAGTTGCAGTTGCTGTTGGAATCATGTAAGTCATTTAATAATAGGTTGATATCAGGATCAATTCCTGTAATCATAAGATTTGATGTGATTCTATAACTAGACCTGAGAAGAATAGATAATACTAAACTTAATAATATGGTACTAGATTAAATTCTTAGGAACTATTTGATTATTACAAATTTTTAATAAGAGTTTGTAGAGATACAGGGTATTTGACAGAGTTATTGGCACGTGAATTTGTACCTTAGTTAATTTATACAAATGCAATTAATTGAGCTATTGTAGTTTACTAAAGCTGGGAATAAAGGAGCTAGGGAAAATGATAGCAAACAATGAAAGTAAAGTAAATTAGTACCTGAGTTAGCACCTTAATTATTATAATAAAAATTAATATAAGAACTGTGGCAGTTAGAATTTTTTTTTTAAATAAAAACTAGGGAATATAATAGTAAACAATGAGGGTTAACACTTTAGGGAATATAATAGTAAATAAAAAGAGTAAAACACTTTAGCACCAAAATTAGCACCTTAATTATTTTTTTTAAAGCTTCAAGTAAAGGAATTATTGGATGAAAGGCAGTACTAGGTATTGATTTTCTGGGAACTATTTCAAGAGAATATATAAATGGGGATTAAATTAAATGGACAGATAGTAAATATGATATAAAATTAACTTAGAAGCAAGATTTGATTTATATTATAAAGTTTAAGCAAGTAATAGCACTAAAAGTAAAGTACATAGTGTATGAGGTAGTTGGTACTAGCTAGTATATAGTACAAAAAAATTTCACAAAGTATTAGTAAGATACACTAATACAGCACACGTATATTATGTGTTGAGGACAATAGGCTAATCAGTAATGGTAATGTCAGCTTGTCTAAGGAAGTTGGTGAGATCACGTTCGTTTGATATAGAAAATTGCTGACCTGTTGATACTTTTCGAACTAGTATTTTCCCATCACGAGCGAAGCACTGATGGATTTTGTTCTCCAGTTTAAGTTTTCTCAGCCTAAACAGAAGGTTTTGACGTTTCCTGGTTAGGCACTCGTTGATGTATACTCCACATTTCATTGTAATTGCTGATTTAGTTAGATTCTTTTTTGTATGATATGAATGAAGTCTGATCATTATACTTGGTTTACCTTGTTTTCCTAGCAATCGTGTTTCCTTGATTTCATTCCTTTGCACATTACCTTGTAGGTGGTCTTGTAATAATAATAAATAACACTGGTCTGCATTATTGTTTTTATTGACTCTATGGTATCTTTTTCGGTATATATATATGGAAAATAGTGATTCATTGTGCTTTTTATTCATCTCTATCACTTCATGTTGTCAAGTTATACGGAAATGTTACTTTTCTCTTTTCGTATAAAATAAGTAAATGAGAAAGTGGTATATTACCAATTAAAAGGCTTACCTTATATTGACTTAAATGTTAAATTAATATATTTTTCTTTATTTTCAGATTATTACTGTCTAGATGATGCATAAATTCACCAGACATATTTTGCTATGTCTGCGGGCAATTCACCTCTTCAGATTCCCGGAGCAACATTACTCCTTTATTGAAGCGCTGATACTTTGCTTATTTTGGCTGCAAACTTGGAGACCAGGACAAACCATTTGCACCACACAAATCTTGCAAGAGTTGCATCAGTAAGCTCCATATGTGGTCAGTTGGAAAACTTAAATGTATGCCCTTTGGAGTACCAATGGTATGGCGGGAGCAGATGAACCACCATGATGACTGCTACTTTTGTATGACTAAAGTAGCTGGAATTAGGGTGATAGAGGCTAGGACCTTGGGTGGTTTTAAAAAGAGATTGGACAAATATATGAGGGGCTGGGTTTGATTAGTGTCGTGAGTACGGGAGTAAATTCTTAGGTAGTGGTGATTTTGATAAGGACATGCCTTGTATGGGCCAGTAGGCTTTCTGCAGTGTTCCTCCATTCTTATGTTCTTAATTAACAGGAAGACTAAAGATCGCATAATATACCCAGTCAACCCACCCCTCTCTCTCGTGTCTTACTTCTGTTACCTTGTCATAAAACTCCAGTAGGTTTGTGACAGGATTTGCCTTCCATGAATCCGTGCTGGTTGTCATTGGAAAAATAAACACTTAAGCAGTATAATATGACCCTTTATTGACAACGTTTCGCCCACGCAGTGGGCTTTATCGAGTCACAAACAGATCTACCTGGATAACAGAAACATGAGTATTTATAGGATTTAGTCAGGTGGAGAATGCTGGGTCAGATGGAGAATGCTGGGTCAGATGGAGAATGCTGGGTCAGATGGAGAATGCTACATGTGACAGTCTTCAATGTAGGGTGATAGTTAAAACCTTGGGTAACATAAAAAGAGATTGGACAAGTATAAGAACATAAGAAAGGAGGAACACTGCAACAGGCCTACTGGCCCATACTTGGCAGGTCCATGTCAAAATCAACCCACCAACACCAACAGTATATATAAATTAGAAACATATGCAACACTTGGATATCTTTATTGAGGAAACGTTTCGCCACACAGTGGCTTCATCAGTCCAATACAAAGTAGAAAGGTGTACGGAGAGGAGGAGTTTGAGATAATCAGTCCCTCGGCCTGGAATCGATGTGTTCAGTCCATCAATCTTGTAGAAAGTACAGCACATGTCCGTAGAGGTGGCTTATATATAATGTAGTCAGGTGAGGCGAAGCAGCAGGAGGCGGGGTCATAGTGGTACCATCCACTAGTCGAAGAAGGTCTTCGTCCAAAGGTTGGACAAGTGTTGAAGAATTCGTTTGTATCAAGATCCCAAGATGTTGCTGTGTCAGACAGGGTGTAGATGAATGGTTCAGAGAACCGACAAGTTATAAATTAGACACATATGCAACACTTGGGTATCTTTATTGAGGAAACGTTTCGCCACACAGTGGCTTCATCAGTCCAATACTTTGTATTGGACTGATGAAGCCTTGTTGCTGTGTCCCACCTCTGGAACATCCTGTCTCTGTCTACCTTGTCGATTCCTTTCAGTATTTTATATGTCGTTATCATATTCGCCCTATATCTCCTGTCTTCCAGTGTCGTCAAGTCGATTTCCCTTAAACTCCCCTCGTAGGACATACCTCTTAGCTCCGGGACTAGTCTTGTTGCAAACCTTTGCACTTTCTCTAGTTTCGTTACATGCTTGGCTAGGTGAGGGTTCCAAACTGGTGCTACATATTCCAATATGGCCCTAACGTACACAGTGTACAGGGTCCTGAATGACTTCTTATTTAGATGTCGGAATGCTGTTCTTAGATTTGCCAGGCGCCTGTATGCTGCAGCAGTTATTTGGTTGATGTGCGCCTCAGGAGTTGTGCCCGATGTTATACTCGCCCCAAGATCCTTTTCCTTGAGTGAGGTTTGTAGGCTCTGGCCCCTTAGACTGTACTCCGTCTGTGGTCTTCTTTGCCCTTCCCCAATCTTCATGACTTTGCACTTGGTGGGGTTGAATTCCAGGAGCCAGTTGCTGGACCAGGCCTGCAGCCTGTCCAGATTCCTCTGTAGTTCTGCCTGGTCCTCGTCCGATTGAATTCTTCTCATCAACTTCACATCATCTGCAAACAGGGACACTTCGGAGTCTATTCCTTCCGTCATGTCGTTCACAAATGCCAGAAACAGCACCGGTCCTAGGACTGATTCCTGTGGCATCCCGCTCGTTACAGGCCCCCACTCTGACACCTCGCCACGTATCATGACTCGCTGTTGTCTTCCTGACAGGTATTCGCTGATCCATTGTAGTGCCTTCCCTGTTATCCCTGCTTGGTCCTCCTGCTTCTGCACTAATCTCTTGTGTGGAACTGTGTCAAACGCCTTCTTACAGTCCAAGAAAATGCAATATACCCACCCCTCTCTCTCTTGTCTTACTGCCATCACCCTGTCATAGAACCCAGTAGGTTTGTGATGCAGGATTTCCTGTCCCTGAAGCCGTTCTGGATGTCGTTGATAAGCTCATTCCTTTCTAGGTGCTCCACCACTCTTCTGATAATTTTCTCCATGACCTTGCATACTATACACATCAGTGACACTGGTCTGTAGTTTAATGCTTCGTGTCTGTCTCTTTTTAAAAAAATTGGGACTACATTTGCTGTCTTCCATACTTCCGGTAGTCGTCCTGTTTCGATAGATGTTGAAGATTGTTGTTAGGGGGCCACAAAGCCCCTTTTTGCTTCCTCTCTCAGGACCCATGGACAGATGTTATCCGGCCCTATCGCCTTTGAGGTGTGTGTGTGTGTGAGACCTAATTCATGTCTGCATAAATAATTAATTACGATTGTGACCATATACAAACATGTAAATAGTTCATTACCACTTAACTTGTTTATTATTCCCCTGTAATCTTTTGACTACCGCCCACAGGATACCTGGAGAGGGTTTTGGGGGTCAAGCCCCGCGGCCCCGGGTTTGGGCCAGGCCTCCTGGTGGATCAGGGGCCCGATCAACCAGGCTGTTACTGTTGGCTGAACGCAGATCGACGTACCCAAAACCCCAGCCCGGCTGGGGGCCCGGGGCTGACTTTAATGTATTTCGGCCATCTTGAAGACAGCCAGGGTTAATGGTAATCATCTTTATGGATGGGTAGGACCACCACCCCCAGATGTAGACCAAACAAGATGTAAACTTTGCCAGTTGATTATTGTCACACCCGGTCATTATGTACTGGGGTGCGATAAAATTAATGAATTCAGAGACTACTCACCAGAAATGTTCAAGATATGTCAAAGTATTTTATCCACAGTGGTATATTACGACCCTTCTGGAAAAAAACCCCGACTTTGCTCCCCGTAAATAAAGCATTGACACGGGGGGTGTGTGTGTGTGTATGTATATATGTGTGTATGTATATATGTGTGTATGTATATATGTGTGTATGTATATATGTGTGTATGTATATATTTAAAAGTATATATGTGTATGTATATATTTTGTATGTATATATGTGTGTATGTATATATGTGTGTATGTATATATGTGTGTATGTATATATGTGTGTATGTATATAGTGTGTATGTATATATTTTGTATGTATATATGTGTGTATGTATATATGTGTGTATGTATATATGTGTGTACTCACCTAGT
>WNWK01012862.1:0-57724 GCA_009830355.1 Cherax destructor
TAACTTAAGACATATGTACAACACTTGGGTAACTTAAGACACATGCACAACACTTGGGTAACTTAAGACACATGTACAACACTTGGGTAACTTAAGACACATGTACAACACTTGGGTAACTTAAGACATATGTACAACACTTGGGTAACTTAAGACACATGTACAACACTTGGGTAACGTAAGACACATGTACAACACTTGGGTAACTTAAGACACATGCACAACACTTGGGTAACTTAGGACACATGTACAACACTTGGGTAACTTAAGACACATGTACAACACTTAAGACACATGTAGAACACTTAAGGCACATGTACAACACTTGGGTAACTTAAGACACATGTACAACACTTAAGACACATGTACAACACTTGGGTAACTTAAGACATGTACAACACTTGGGTAACTTAAGACACATGTACAACACTTGGGTAACTTAAGACACATGTACAACACTTGGGTAACTTAAGACACATGTACAACACTTGGGTAACTTAAGACACATGTACAACACTTGGGTAACTTAAGACACATGCACAACACTTGGGTAACTTAAGACACATGTACAACACTTGGGTAACTTAAGACACATGTACAACACTTAAGACACATGTAGAACACTTAAGGCACATGTACAACACTTGGGTAACTTAAGACACATGTACAACACTTAAGACACATGTACAACACTTGGGTAACTTAAGACACATGTACAACACTTGGGTAACTTAAGACACATGTACAACACTTGGGTAACTTAAGACACATGTACAACACTTGGGTAACTTAAGACACATGTACAACACTTGTGTTAGCTTAATAAGACACATATGTATCTTTATTGATAAGACATATGTACAACACCTGTTATCTTTTTATCATTTTAAAGACGTTTCGCCAAGCCAGTGGCTTTATTCAATCATTTTAAAGACGTTTCGCCAAGCCAGTGGCTTTATTCAATCATTTTAAAGACGTTTCGCCAAGCCAGTGGCTTTATTCAGTACAAATATTAGTGGGGAGCAAAACTGGAACTTTTCTGGTGAAATCTTCATAATGCGACTGTATATAAACCACGGAACGGGTGGGATTCAAACCCATGGCGAGACAGCACACTGGCCTGTGTGTACACTCACCTATTTGTGGTTGCAGGGGTTGATTCACAGCTCCTGGCACCGCCTCTTCGCTGGTGTGTGCGCGCTCGCTCGCTATTATTAGGCTCTTGATCCAAGAAATAAAAGCAATCTTTACCTTCAATTAAACCAAATTATTTTTCAATTTCCCAGACAATATGTGACCCTTACGGGTTTATAACCTTATATAAATAATAAATAAAAATAATAGTAATCAAAATAATCCAGTAATGCATTATAGGAATTATAATTAAATATTTATAAATAAGTGTGAAATGCTTCAGACTCGATCCTCCGTCTGGGGACTGACCCCCTGATCTCCCAGGCCGGAATTTTAACACTTCCTTTTTTTTCCATTTGCAGTACGAGCCGGTGTTCACCTCTGGCAATGAGCAGTATGTGCACCACATGATCGTGTACGAGTGCACAGACCTCACTAACCTGGAACCAGAGCTGGACGCAGCGTTCGAGGAGCTGGCATCATCTGGCGGTCATGTGTGCTACCAGACTGACACCTCACAGCTGGTGTACACCTGTAACCACGTTGTGGTAGCCTGGGCTGTAGGCTCTGAGGTGAGTAGGCTGTGTGCTAGGTAGGCTGTGTGGTAGGTAGGCTGTGTGGTAGGTAGGCTCTGTGGTAGGTAGGCTCTGAGGTGAGTAGGCTGTGTGGTAGGTAGGCTGTGTGGTAGGTAGGCTCTGAGGTGAGTAGGCTGTGTGGTAGGTAGGCTGTGTGGTAGGTAGGGCTGTGTGGTAGGTAGGCTCTGAGGTGAGTAGGCTGTGTGATAGGTAGGCTGTGTGGTAGGTAGGCTGTGTGGTAGGTAGGCTGTGTGGTAGGTACACTGTGTGGTAGGTAGGCTGTGTGGTAGGTAGGCTGTGTGGTAGGTAGGCTGTGTGGTAGGTAGGCGTGTGGTAGGTAGGCTGTGTGGTAGGTAGACTGTGTGGTAGGTAGGCTGTGTGGAGGTAGGCTCTGTGGTAGGTAGGCTATGTCGTAGGTAGACTGTGTGGGTAGGCTGTGTGGTGGTGGCTCTGAGGTGAGTAGGCTGTGTGGAGGAGGCTGTGTGGAGGTAGGCTGTGTGGCAGGTAGGCTGTGTGGTAGGTAGGCTGTGTGGTAGGTAGGCTCTGAGGTGAGTAGGCTGTGTGGTAGGTAGGCTGTGTGGTAGGTAGGCTCTGTGGTAGGTAGGCTGTGTGGTAGGTAGACTGTGTGGTAGGTAGGCTCTGAGGTGAGTAGGCTGTGTGGTAGGTAGACTGTGTGGTAGGTGGCTCTGAGGTGAGTAGGCTGTGGTAGGTAGGCTGTGTGGTAGGTAGGCTCTGGAGGCGAGTGGTCTGTGTGGTAGGTAGGCTGTGTGGTAGGTAGGCTGTGTGGTAGGTAGGCTCTGAGGTGAGTAGGCTGTGTGGTAGGAGGCTGTGTGGTAGGTAGGCTGTGTGGAGGAGGCTGTGTGGTAGGTAGGCTGTGTGGTAGGTAGGCTCTGAGGTGAGTAGGCTGTGTGGTAGGTAGGCTGTGTGGTAGGTAGGCTGTGTGGTAGGTAGGCTGTGTGGTAGGTAGGCTGTGTGGTAGGTAGGCTCTGAGGTGAGTAGGCTGTGTGGTAGGTAGGCTGTGTGGTAGGTAGGCTCTGTGGTAGGTAGGCTCTGTGGAGGTAGACTGTGTGGTAGGTAGGCTCTGAGGTGAGTAGGCTGTGTGGTAGGTAGACTGTGTGGTAGGTAGGCTCTGAGGTGAGTAGGCTGTGGTAGGTAGGCTGTGTGGTAGGTAGGCTCTGAGGCGAGTGGTCTGTGTGGTAGGTAGGCTGTGTGGTAGGTAGGCTGTGTGGTAGGTAGGCTCTGAGGTGAGTAGGCTGTGTGGTAGGTAGGCTGTGTGGTAGGTAGGCTGTGTGGTAGGAGGCTGTGTGGTAGGTAGGCTGTGTGGTAGGTAGGCTCTGAGGTGAGTAGGCTGTGTGGAGGTAGGCTGTGTGGTAGGTAGGCTCTGTGGTAGGTAGGCTCTGTGGTAGGTAGACTGTGTGGTAGGTAGGCTCTGAGGTGAGTAGGCTGTGTGGTAGGTAGACTGTGTGGTAGGTAGGCTCTGAGGTGAGTAGGCTGTGGTAGGTAGGCTGTGTGGTAGGGTAGGCTCTGAGGCAGTGGGCTGTGTGGTAGGTAGGCTGTGGTAGGTAGGCTGTTGGTAGGTAGGCTCTGAGGTGAGAGGCTGTGTGGTAGGTAGGCTCTGTGGTAGGTAGGCTCTGAGGTGAGTAGGCTCTGTGGTAGGTAGGCTCTGTGGTAGGTAGGCTCTGTGGTAGGCAGACCTTCAACCTTGCAGTAACAGTTTGAAGGAGGGGGGGGTCAATCCCTTAACCTTGCAATAACAAGTTTGAGGGGGGTCAGTCCTTCTATCTTGCAGTAACAGTTTAAGGGGCAGGTCAGTCCTTCTATCTTGCAATAACAGTTTGAGGGGCAGGTCAGTCCTTCTATCTTGCAGTAACAGTTTAAGGGGCAGGTCAGTCCTTCCATCTTGCAGTAACAGTTTAAGGGGCAGGTCAGTCCTTCTATCTTGCAGTAACAGTTTAAGGGGCAGGTCAGTCCTTCCATCTTGCAGTAACGGTTTAAGGGGCAGGTCAGTCCTTCTATCTTGCAGTAACAGTTTAAGGGGCAGGTCAGTCCTTCTATCTTGCAGTAACAGTTTAAGGGGCAGGTCAGTCCTTCTATCTTGCAGTAACAGTTTAAGGGGCAGGTCAGTCCTTCCATCTTGCAGTAACAGTTTAAGGGGCAGGTCAGTCCTTCCATCTTGCAGTAACGGTTTAAGGGGCAGGTCAGTCCTTCTATCTTGCAGTAACAGTTTAAGGGGCAGGTCAGTCCTTCTATCTTGCAGTAACAGTTTAAGGGGCAGGTCAGTCCTTCTATCTTGCAGTAACAGTTTAAGGGGCAGGTCAGTCCTTCTATTTTGCAGTAACAGTTTAAGGGGCAGGTCAGTCCTTCCATCTTGCAGTAACAGTTTAAGGGGCAGGTCAGTCCTTCTATCTTGCAGTAACAGTTTAAGGGGCAGGTCAGTCCTTCCATCTTGCAGTAACGGTTTAAGGGCAGGTCAGTCCTTCTATCTTGCAGTAACAGTTTAAGGGGCAGGTCAGTCCTTCTATCTTGCAGTAACAGTTTAAGGGGCAGGTCAGTCCTTCTATCTTGCAGTAACAGTTTAAGGGGCAGGTCAGTCCTTCTATCTTGCAGTAACAGTTTAAGGGGCAGGTCAGTCCTTCTATCTTGCAGTAACAGTTTAAGGGCAGGTCAGTCCTTCTATCTTGCAGTAACAGTTTAAGGGGCAGGTCAGTCCTTCTATCTTGCAGTAACAGTTTAAGGGCAGGTCAGTCCTTCTATCTTGCAGTAACAGTTTAAGGGGCAGGTCAGTCCTTCTATCTTGCAGTAACAGTTTAAGGGGCAGGTCAGTCCTTCTATCTTGCAGTAACAGTTTAAGGGGCTCAGTCCCTGAAGATGTGTTCAGCTTCACACTCTTGAATTATTAAACAACTTAAAGTGTCAAGTGAACAAGGATCTTCAGCACCATGTTGAAAATCAAGCTGGAAAGTTCCAACCCCCCTTTTAAAGCTGTTTTAAGCTGCTTTGTCACTTGTCGTGTAGTAAGCTTTACCACTTGTCGTGTAGTAAGCTTTACCACTTGTCGTGTAGTAAGCTTTACCACTTGTCGTGTAGTAAGCTTTACCACTTGTCGTGTAGTAAGCTTTACCACTTGTCGTGTAGTAAGCTTTATCACTTTTCGTGTAGTAAGCTTTACCACTTGTCGTGTAGTAAGTTTACCACTTGTCGTGTAGTGCTTTACCACTTGTCGTGTAGTGTTTTACCACTTGTCGTGTAGTGTTTACCACTTGTCGTGTAGTGCTTTACCACTTGTCGTGTAGTGCTTTACCACTTGTCGGTAGTGTTTACCACTTGTCGTGTAGTAAGCTTTACCACTTGTCGTGTAGTAAGCTTTACCACTTGTCGTATAGTAAGCTTTACCACTTGTCGTATAGTAAGCTTTACCACTTGTCGTATAGTAAGCTTTACCACTTGTCGTATAGTAAGCTTTACCACTTGTCGTATAGTAAGCTTTACCACTTGTCGTATAGTAAGCTTTACCACTTGTCGTATAGTAAGTTTTACCACTTGTCGTGTAGTGTTTACCATTTGTCGTATAGTAGCTTTACCACTTGTCGTATAGTAAGCTTTACCACTTGTCGTATAGTAAGCTTTACCACTTGTCGTGTAGTAAGCTTTACCACTTGTCGTATAGTAAGCTTTACCACTTGTCGTGTAGTAAGCTTTACCACTTGTCGTGTAGTAAGCTTTACCACTTGAAATTACGACAAGATTTTACAGCCTCCAATATTTTTTTATTTTTCATTTTTTCTTTAACCAGAAACAAAAACAAAATATATATATTTATATATATATATATATATATATATATATATATATATATATATATATATATATATATATATATATATATATATATATATATATATATATACATGCAATAAAATCACTGAAAAGAGATATCACTATGTAAAATACATACACACACTCTTCCCTTCACTTACACACACACACACACAGCTGGTGGCACTCTCATAGATGGAGGAATTTACAGGAGGGAGAGAGGGAGGAGAGGAAAGGGAGAGGAGGAGAGGGAGGGGAGAGAGGGAAGGAGGGAGAGAGGGTCATAGGGCTGGTAATGTACAATACAAATCACTCTGAAAATTTAAATGGATTATTGTAGTTCCTGAATAATTCTAATATATATATGTATATATATGTATGTATATAATATGTATGTATATATATGTATGTATATATATATATGTATGTATATATATATATATATATTTTTTTTTCTTTACAATAATAATATTCCCTTATTTCTCACCCTTAATATTCTTGTTGTCTAGGGGTTGTCTCTTCCCCCTGAGGCTGGCTACCCTTTAACCCCTAAAGGGCCGAAGTTCTACATGCTGGAGGTCCACTACGACAACCCTAATGGGCATACTTTTAAGGACGAGTCGGGGATACGCATTATATATACTCCGGAGCTGCGTTACTACGACGCAGGTAAGCTTAATACGTCACAGCTTAGTTACTAAGACCCAGTTACTAAGGCGCCTATCCGCCTCCATGACTGGCATTATTATTATTATTATTATTATTATTATTATTATTCACAAAAGCTACAAAATGCTGATATACTTTTGTTTTTCTTTAATCACGGTAGTGCAAAATAACCTATCTTTTTAAGTTTAGTAATGTATAGGGGAGAAGGGGTTACTAGCCTCTTGCTCCCGGCATTTTAGTCGCCTCTTACAACACACACTTACGGAGGAAGAATTCTGTTCCACTTCCCCATGGAGATAAGAGGAAATAAACAAGAACTAGTAAGAAAGAAAACCCAGAGGGGTGTGTATATATTTCTTTGTACATGAATGTGTAGTGTGACCTAAGTGTAAGTAGAAGTAACAACACGTACCTGAAATCTTGCATGTTTATGAGACAGAAAAAAGACACCAACAATCCTACCATCATGTAAAACAATTACAGGATTCTGTTTTACACTCACTTGGCAAAATGGTAGTACCTCCCTGGGTGGTTGCTGTCTACCAACCTACTACCACAGGACGGTAGTACCTCCCTGGGTGGTTGCTGTCTACCAACCTACTACCACAGGACGGTAGTACCTCCCTGGGTGGTTGCTGTCTACCAACCTACTACCACAGGACGGTAGTACCTCCCTGGGTGGTTGCTGTCTACCAACCTACTACCACAGGACAGTAGTACTCCTGGGTGGTTGCTGTCTACCAACCTACTACCACAGGATGGTAGTACCTCCCTGGGTGGTTGCTGTCTACCAACCTACTACCACAGGACGGTAGTACCTCCCTGGGTGGTTGCTGTCTACCAACCTACTACCACAGGACGGTAGTACTCCCTGGGTGGTTGCTGTCTACCAACCTACTACCACAGGACGGTAGTACCTCCCTGGGTGGTTGCTGTCTACCAACCTACTACCACAGGACAGTAGTACCTCCCTGGGTGGTTGCTGTCTACCAACCTACTACCACAGGATGGTAGTACCTCCCTGGGTGGTTGCTGTCTACCAACCTACTACCACAGGACGGTAGTACCTCCTGTGGTTGCTGTCTACCAACCTACTACCACAGGACGGTAGTACCTCCCTGGGTGGTTGCTGTCTACCAACCTACTACCACAGGACGGTAGTACCTCCCTGGGTGGTTGTTGTCTACCAACCTACTACCACAGGACGGTAGTACCTCCTGGGTGGTTGCTGTCTACCAACCTACTACCACAGGACGGTAGTACCTCCCTGGGTGGTTGCTGTCTACCAACCTACTACCACAGGACGGTAGTACCTCCCTGGGTGGTTGCTGTCTACCAACCTACTACCACAGGACGGTAGTACCTCCCTGGGTGGTTGCTGTCTACCAACCTACTACCACAGGACGGTAGTACCTCCCTGGGTGGTTGTTGTCTACCAACCTACTACCACAGGATGGTAGTACCTCCCTGGGTGGTTGCTGTCTACCAACCTACTCCACAGGACGGTAGTACCTCCCTTGGTGGTTGTTGTCTACCAACCTACTACCACAGGATGGTAGTGCCTCCCTGGGTGGTTGCTGTCTACGAACCTACTACCACAGGATAGTAGTACCTCCCTGGGTGGTTGTTGTCTACCAACCTACTACCACAGGATGGTAGTACCTCCTGGGTGGTTGCTGTCTACCAACCTACTACCACAGGACGGTAGTACCTCCCTGGGTGGTTGTTGTCTACCAACCTACTACCACATGATGGTAGTACCTCCCTGGGTGGTTGCTGTCTACCAACCTACTACCACAGGACGGTAGTACCTCCCTGGGTGGTTGCTGTCTACCAACCTACTACCACAGGATGGTAGTACCTCTCTGGGTGGATGTTGTTTACCAACCTACTACCACAGGATAGTAGTACCTCTCTGGGTGGTTGTTGTCTACCAACCTACTACCACAGGATGGTAGTACCTCCCTGGGTGGTTGCTGTCTACCAACCTACTACCACAGGACCGTAGTACCTCCTGGGTGGTTGCTGTCTACCAACCTACTACCACAGGATGGTAGTACCTCCTGGGTGGTTGTTGTCTACCAACCTACTACCACAGGATGGTAGTACCTCCCTGGGTGGTGCTGTCTACCAACCTACTACCACAGGACGGTAGTACCTCCCTGGGTGTGCTGTCTACCAACCTACTATCACAGGACGGTAGTACCTCCTGGTGGTTGTTGTCTACCAACCTACTACCACAGGACACTAGTACCTCCCTGGGGGTTGCTGTCTACCAACCTACTACCACAGGACGGTAGTACCTCCCTGGGTGGTTGCTGTCTACCAACCTACTACCACAGGACGGTAGTACCTCCCTGGGTGGTTGCTGTCTACCAACCTACTACCACAGGACAGTAGTACCTCCCTGGGTGGTTGATGTCTACCAACCTACTACCACAGGACGGTAGTACCTCCCTGGGTGGTTGCTGTCTACCAACCTACTACCACAGGATGGTAGTACCTCCCTGGGTGGTTGCTGTCTACCAACCTACTACCACAGGACGGTAATACCTCCCTGGGTGGTTGCTGTCTACCAACCTACTACCACAGGATGGTAGTACCTCCCTGGGTGGTTGCTGTCTACCAACCTACTACCACAGGATGGTAGTACCTCCCTGGGTGGTTGTTGTCTACCAACCTACTACCACAGGATGGTAGTACCTCCCTGGGTGGTTGTTGTCTACCAACCTACTACCACAGGACGGTAGTACCTCCTGGGTGGTTGCTGTCTACCAACCTACTACCACAGGATGGTAGTACCTCCCTGGGTGGTTGCTGTCTACCAACCTACTACCACAGGATGGTAGTACCTCCCTGGGTGGTTGCTGTCTACCAACCTACTACCACAGGATGGTAGTACCCCCCTGGGTGGTTGTTATCTACCAACCTACTACCACAGGATGGTAGTACCTCCCTGGGTGGTTGCTGTCTACCAACCTACTACCACAGGATGGTAGTACCTCCTGGGTGGTTGTTGTCTACCAACCTACTACCACAGGATGGTAGTACTCCTGGGTGGTTGCTGTCTACCAACCTACTACCACAGGACGGTAGTACCTCCTGGGTGGTTGCTGTCTACCAACCTACTACCACAGGACGGTAGTACCTCCTGGGTGGTTGTTGTCTACCAACCTACTACCACAGGAGGTAGTACCTCCTGGGTGGTTGCTGTCTACCAACCTACTTCCACAGGATGGTAGTGCCTCCCTGGGTGGTTGTTGTCTACCAACCTACTACCACAGGATGGTAGTCTTCCTGGGTGGTTGCTGTCTACCAACCTACTACCACAGGACGGTAGTACCTCCCTGGGTGGTTGTTGTCTACCAACCTACTACCACAGGACGGTAGTACCTCCCTGGGTGGTTGCTGTCTACCACCTACTACCACAGGATGGTAGTACCCCCCTGGGTGGTTGCTGTCTACCAACCTACTACCACAGGACGGTAGTACCTCCCTGGGTGGTTGCTGTCTACCAACCTACTACCACAGGACGGTAGTACCTCCTGGGTGGTTGCTGTCTACCAACCTACTACCACAGGACGGTAGTACCTCCCTGGGTGGTTGCTGTCTACCAACCTACTACCACAGGACGGTAGTCCTCCTGGGTGGTTGCTGTCTACCAACCTACTACCACAGGATGGTAGTACCTCCCTGGGTGGTTGCTGTCTACCAACCTACTACCACAGGATGGTAGTACCTCCCTGGGTGGTTGCTGTCTACCAACCTACTACCACAGGACGGTAGTACCTCCCTGGGTGGTTGCTGTCTACCAACCTACTACCACAGGACGGTAGTACCTCCCTGGGTGGTTGCTGTCTACCAACCTACTACCACAGGATGGTAGTACCTCCCTGGGTGGTTGCTGTCTACCAACCTACTACCACAGGACGGTAGTACCTCCCTGGGCGGTTGCTGTCTACCAACCTACTACCTAGGAACAACTATAGTTATCAGTTATAAAATAACTATACCTGGATCATACCTGGAGAGGGTTTCTGGGGTCAACGCCCCCGCGGCCTGGTCTGTCACCAGGTTTCATGATGTGTCAGATCCTGATCAACCAGGCTGTTATCAGTAATAAAATAACTATAGTTATCACTTATATAATAAATTTTACGCAATAAATTCTAATTTTTGGGAAAAAATCGCGTCTGAGCTTTCAAAAAAAATATATATATATATATATATATATATATATATATATATATATATATTTAACAGAAAACTTGCCGAACTTTTAAGACTTTTTAAGATTCATTTTTTTTTTTATAAATTAAAACTTTCTCTGTTTTTTGTTCTTAGAGGAAGAGTTAGATTTTTTTATTTTTTGTGTCATTCTAGTTTTGACCTGCGTCATTCTAACTTTGACCTGCGTCATTCTAACTTTGACATGCGTCATTCTAACTTTGACCTGCGTCATTCTAACTTTGACATGCGTCATTCTAACTTTGACATGCGTCATTCTAACTTTGACCTGCGTCATTCTAACTTTGACCTGCGTCATTCTAGTTTTGACCTGCGTCATTCTAACTGAAACATATCTACAACTAATGACTATTACTGCTACTTTAAGTACTACTATTAGTACTGCTATTACTACAGCTACTACTACTACCCTGCTACCCCTTCCACTACTACTACCACTACCCTTCCTACTACAACTACTACCCCTCCCACTATACTACCCTGCTACGACTACTATTACTACTACAAGCACTACTACTATTACTACTACAACAACTACTACTACTACTACTACCCTGCTACCACTACTACTACTGCTGAGATTAGTGTTGTTTGGTGTTACCAGGTGTGTTGAGCATTGGTCTGGAGCCCAGCTGGAAGCATCTTATCCCACCACGACAGAGAACTGTCTTGTCAGAAGGTCACTGTGTGTCCGAGTGTACCCAGGCTGCCCTGTCTCCCACTGGTGAGTAGAGAGAGAGGTGTGTCTGTGTATGTATTATCAATAAGGGCCATTGATAACAGATAAAAAAACACAAAAATATATACGTACAAATACACACATACACACACCAAAATAAAAATAAATCACACTAACAAGCAAACGATAAATAAAAGAAACGAGAGAGAGAAACGAAAAAGAGCGTGCAAAGATGAATTAAAATAAAGGAAGAAGAAAAATCAGCAATAGCAACAATAGGTACAACACCAGCAACAACAGCAGCAGAAACAAAAGAAAGACGTCATATCAACACTTGCGTCTTGTTCCTTCGGTCAGTCGGCCGACAACGAGAAATTACGTTTATACCTACGAGAAAGCGAATAGTTCGGGCGAACTTCAGTCGGAAGAAGAGGTTGAGAGGAAGAGGGAAGCAGAAGAGGGGAGAAGAGAGAGCAGGGAAGTGGGGAAGTGAAGAGGGAGTGAAGGAGGTGGCGAAGTGTTTTCATGGTGGTGGTAAATTATAGTGGTGGTGGTGCTGACAGAAACAGCGAATTGGCTTTGAAAAACAGCGTTTGGGTCGACGTCTGGTTGCTAGTTAGTAGCGGGAGGGGTGGGAGGGGGTTGTGGTGGTGCTGTGGTGGTGGTGGTGGTGGTGCTGTGGTGGTGGTGCTGTGGTGGTGGTGGTGGTGGTGCTGTGGTTGTGGTGGTGTTGTGATGGTGGTGGTGCTGTGCTGTGGTGGTGGTGCTGTGGTGGTGGTGGTGCTGTGGTGTGGTGGTGCTGTGATGGTGGTGGTGCTGTGGTGGTGGTGCTGTGGTGGTGCTGTGATGGTGGTGGTGCTGTGGTGGTGGTGCTGTGGTGGTGCTGTGATGGTGGTGGTGCTGTGCTGTGGTGGTGCTGTGGTGGTGGTGGTGCTGTGGTGGTGGTGTGTTGTGGTGGTGGTGCTGTGGTGGTGGTGCTGTGGTGGTGGTGGTGCTGTGGTGGTGGTGGTGCTGTGATGGTGGTGGTGCTGTGGTGGTGCTGTGGTGGTGCTGTGATGGTGGTGGTGCTGTGCTGTGGTGGTGGTGGTGGTGCTGGTGGTGGTGGTGCTGTGGTGGTGGTGGTGCTGTGGTGGTGCAGTGGTGGTGCTGTGGTGGTGGTGCAGTGGTGGTGGTGGTGTTGTGGTGGTGTTGTGGTGGTGGTGGTGTTGTGGTGGTGGTGGTGCTGTGGTGGTGGTGGTGCTGTGGTGGTGGTGCTGTGGTGGTGGTGCTGTGATGGTGGTGCTGTGGTGGTGGTGGTGTTGTGGTGGTGGTGGTGCTGTGGTGGTGGTGGGTGTTGTGGTGGTGGTGGTGTTGTGGTGGTGTGGGGTGGTGGTGGTGTTGTGGTGGTGGTGGTGGTGTTGTGGTGGTGGTGCTGACAGAAACAGCGAATTGGCTTTGAAAAACAGCGTTTGGGTCGACGTCTGGTTGCTAGTTAGTAGCGGGAGGGGTGGGAGGGGGTTGTGGTGGTGCTGTGATGGTGGTGGTGATGTGATGGTGGTGGTGCTGTGATGGTGGTGGTGCTGTGATGGTGGTGCTGCTGTGGTGGTGGTGGTGGTGGTGCTGTGATGGTGGTGGTGCTGTGGTGGTGGTGATGTGATGGTGCTGATGGTGGTGGTGCTGTGGTGGTGGTGGTGGTGGTGGTGCTGTGGTAGTGCTGTGGTGGTGGTGGTAATGGAGGGCAGATGGTTGTGATGGTATATTAGTGGAGGAGGATTATCTTGGTTGTGTCTTGGCTATGTCTTGGTTATATCTTGGCCATGTCTTGGCTATGTCCTGGCTATATCTTGGCAGAAGGTAGTGTTTACCTTGGCCACAAGACCACCATTAATAAGCTACCGCAGTAATGTAATAAGCGATTGAAATGATCTATCGCAGTGGTGTAGTGAGAACAATATCTGACAATACTGGAATGTCTCTCATTAGTTCTATATGCAATGTGTGGCCCATCTTCTGTGGGTTCCTCCTGTGTTATGTCTTTGTAGTGTTTTTGGTGCAATGTCTGTTGTATATACACAACAGACGACTCTGATGTGTATATACTTAGATTTTTATAGAGCTTTATCAAGAAGTGTAGATATAAATCCAGATGTTCTCCTGTAAACTCTTTTGGGGCCTAGTTCCTAGGCCTATTGTGTATCCATATACTCTCGCACTACCATCCACAGGATGGATATGAGGTACACAGTAAACTAGCCACTACCATCCACAGGATGGATATGAGGTATACAGTAAACTAGCCACTACCATCCACAGGATGGATATGAGGCATACACTAAACTAGCCACTACCATCCACAGGATGGATATGAGGTACACAGTAAACTAGCCACTACCGTCTACAGGATGGATATGAGGTACACAAAGCCACTTCAATGGCAAAATCTAATCTTATCAGCTTAGAATATTGGAAGTCAAAACAATACTAGAAGTGAAGGTGAGGTTTAAGAGAGCTCCAGGCAGAGAAGTAGTCACAGGTACATCATGGTGTATTGAATAACAAAAATCCCAATAAGAAAATAAGAACATAAGAAAGAAGGAACACTGCAGCAGGCCTACTGGCCCATGCGAGGCACGTCCAATTCTCCCACCAGCTTAAGCCAATGCCTTAACCTAGTCTGGTCAGTCACATTCACTTAAGGGAGGAGCACGGCACCTGACCTAGTAGCAAAAACCTGCACTTTGGAGATGAACCTCATGACCATTGTCAGGTCACAAATGGGGCGAGAAAATAAGAGAAGGCCGGAAGACAGTGTATGTGTGTGCTGGAAGGAAGCAGCTTCAGTATTAGGAGGGAAAATATAAGGTAAGAGAAGCAGTAGAACCATTACAAGATTACGAACGCTGATGTGGTAGGTACAATTTCGCAAAGGCAAACCGCGGAACGGGTGAGTTTTGAACCCAAACCAAGCGAGTCTTAAATCTCACAGGCCAGTGTGTTAACCACTTGGTCAGATGGCTGTAATAAGATTTATCCAACTAAGTATATTTCTATACACCATAGGAAGGTTAGCATGGGCCACCACTGTGACCACAAATACAAGTTTTTTAACAAACGAATCCTACACCAGCGTGGCTCTGTCGTACTCTAGCTCGAGTCCCTTCAAAAGCCACCACCATGATTCACGAAATCCCTACACGACTGCAAACAAATCACAGAACGGGTGGGATTTAAACCCATAGCATTTGACAATGCTATCATGGTGTGATAGCACATAAATTGATAATAAAAAGGTATAACAGAAAAAAAGGCTATTATATATTTAATTTTCCGACGCACAGAATACAGTAGTAAACAAAAGAAACATCTAGCAAGAGCGAGGTAAAAAGTTGGGTACTCCAAGGCACTGTCCTGGCACCTCTGCTGATACTCCAAGGCACTGTTCTGGCACCTCTGCTGGTACTCCAAGGCACTGTTCTGGCACCTCTGCTGGTACTCCAAGGCACTGTCCTGGCACCTCTGCTGGTACTCCAAGGCACTGTCCTGGCACCTCTGCTGGTACTCCAAGGCACTGTCCTGGCACCTCTGCTGGTACTCCAAGGCACTGTCCTGGCACCTCTGCTGGTACTCCAAGGCACTGTCCTGGCACCTCTGCTGGTACTCCAAGGCACTGTCCTGGCACCTCTGCTGGTACTCCAAGGCACTGTCCTGGCACCTCTGCTGTTTATCTTCATGACAAAGATAAAAAAGTCTATGAAGGTAGGAAAACTCTCCAATTATACTTCAGGTATATCACAGCTATAGGAAGGAGAGCAAGTACTGGGCAGGGAAAGCAGCTAGAGGGAGGGAGGGCAAGTGTAGGGTAAGGGAACCAGGTATAGGGAGGGAGGGAATGTCAGGATAGAGAGATATTTACCTCATGTACAGTAATAGTCTGACTGATCACCTCTCTCCCCTCCCTAATGACTGGTGTTTTATTTGAAGGTTAGAGAGCAGCTGTGTACTCACCTAGTTGTGGTTGCAGGGGTCGAGTCATAGCTCCTGGCCCCGTGTGTGTGTGTGTGTGTGTGTGTGTGTGTGAACGTGTGTGTACATGTATATGTGTGGGGGAGGTTTGATTAGATTCTTTGGATCAAGAGCCCTTCACTCACGTAACCCATGTTTTTCCTCCTTTAGGCATCAACCCATGCTTCTCCCCATTTTCAGGCATCAATGTAACCCATGATTGTCTCTCCTACTTCAGGCATCAATGTAACCCATAATTGTCTTCCCTCCTTCAGGCATCAATGTAACCCATAATCGTCTTCCCTCCTTCAGGCATCAATGTAACCCATAATTATCTTCCCTCCTTCAGGCATCAATGTAACCCATAATCGTCTTCCCTCCTTCAGGCATCAATGTAACCCATGATTGTCTTCCCTCCTTCAGGCATCAATATAACCCATGATTGTCTTCCCTCCTTCAGGCATCAATGTAACCCATGATTGTCTTCCCTCCTTCAGGCATCAATATAACCCATGATTGCCTTCCCTCCTTCAGGCATCTATGTAACCCATGATTGTCTTCCCTCCTTCAGGCATCAATATAACCCATGATTGTCTTCCCTCCTTCAGGCATCAATGTAACCCATGATTGCCTTCCCTCCTTCAGGCATCAATATAACCCATGATTGCCTTCCCTCCTTCAGGCATCAATATAACCCATGATTGCCTTCCCTCCTTCAGGCATCAATATAACCCATGATTGCCTTCCCTCCTTCAGGCATCAATATAACCTATGATTGCCTTCCCTCCTTCAGGCATCAATATAACCTATGATTGCCTTCCCTCCTTCAGGCATCAATATAACCCATGATTGTCTTCCCTCCTTCAGGCATCAATATAACCCATGATTACCTTCCTCCTTCAGGCATCAATATAACCTATGATTGCCTTCCCTCCTTCAGGCATCAATATAACCCATGATTACCTTCCCTCCTTCAGGCATCAATATAACCTATGATTGCCTTCCCTCCTTCAGGCATCAATATAATCTATGATTGTCTTCCCTCCTTCAGGCATCAATATAACCTATGATTGTCTTCCCTCCTTCAGGCATCAATGTCTTCGCAGTGATCCTGCACACTCACCTGCTGGGACGTAAAGTGCGGGTGCGTCACCTTCGCCAGGGCCGGGAGCTGGAGCCCATAGCTCAGGATAATAACTATGATTTTAACTACCAAGAGTACAGAGCTCTCAAACTTCCTCGGTCAATTCTACCGGTAAGTTTGACTGGTTAATGGGTTTGGAGCCTATCTACTATGATCATTAATTAAGGCTGCGTGTCAGATGTACACCATCAGTCAAGAATACTTTAATACCTAAAATAGGTATCTCCTAATTTTCCTCCACACACTATTTATATATATTTATAATACTAGTCAATTACTCTTGCTTTTAGAGTTAGTCTTGCTTCTAAAGAAAGAGTTAGTCTTGCTTCTAAAGAATGAGTTAGTCTTGCTTCTAGCTAGACACAGATAGCAACGCAGGTGATGAGACTACTGTTATCATTGCCCTGGTCTAAACTACCTTCTGTTACTGTGGGAGTTTCTGTCTCTGTCTCTCTCCTTACATTCTGTGTCTCTCCCTGCTTTCCTTTCGCTTCTCTTTTCTCTCTCCCCCTCTCCATGTCCTCCCCTTTTTTCCTCTCTCTCACTCTCATACACGTTCTTCTGCTATGCTCGCCTCGTTCAGAATGTAGTGGCACCAACTCTCTCACTATCAGTCTTCTAACGATCCCGTTGGGGAGAGGAGCCTTCACACTTCAGCATGTAGGCGCAGTGTGCGCATTCTTCCACTTCGCGCGGACACTTCGGTCTACAGGACGCAGACACTTCCCTACTGAAGGACACCTTGGGTGTCCTTCTGAGCAGCTTGAGAAACTACCAAAGACGCATTCGAAAACGTACACAAGCTAATAGCGATCACAGTCATTCGGACTCTCACAGACTGGGCCGCGTGGGCGTTGACTCCCGAAACCCTCTCCAGGTATAATTCAGGTATACTTCGAGGTCGTCTCCTCAACGATACTCCAGCCGATGAAATCGGTCGTCAAGAGAGCTGACAGAGACATCACCAGCCTTTCTCCTGACGGCCTACGAAAAATAACCAGAGGGACAGAACACAGGTGTAATAATGTTGGTAGAATTACCGACTTGACAAAGCTCCTGGAGAGCGAAACGTTGCCACATAAGTTGCACTTGTGTCCTTTTACCTAACAGAACACAGAGACTAAGACTGAAGTCACCATTATTACTTCGATGTTAAAACTCGGGTTCTCCGATATCTCCATAGCAACCTCTGGTGTCAACGATATAAACCACGGGTGGGGTGTCAGTAGTGTTACTTAGATAATCCCAGCTATGTTATAGATAGGCTCCCTGGCTAGTTGTGACGTCACGAGCCCCTCGCATGTGACCCGCTAGCTAGAGGCCTTCTCAGTTCCATGCTAGGCATAGACTCGTCAGGTAGGCCTGGGCTTTTTCCCTCAACTCTCTCACATTATACGCCTCCTACAACATCCTACGTGCGTACTCTTTCACCTACATCTCCTTGGCGAACCCCCACGACAGGGGATCGAACTCACGGCAGGTGTGTCGTAAAACTTTGCACTCCTGTTATTATGATTTCGCGAGTCATGGTAAGGAGAATATGATAATGCAATACAATACCGACATGTTGATAATACGCATGTGCAATAGTTAGGTAACTTTATTCAGAAACATTTCTGCTGCCTCTGTACTCGACTGAAGAAGCCTACTGTGTGGGCGAAACGTTTGGAAATAAAGTTACTTAACTTTTGCACATGCGTCTTAAGGACTCCATAAGGACTCCACATTTCCTACTGTCGCATCAAACACCACAACATCGAGTGTGGACACTATATAACCCACGCTGGACTTGTTACTCCTTCACCCACACCATCGACTACGTCAAGACTAACAAGTTGTATAAAAACTAGTTAATAATTCAAGTCAGACCGAAACGTCGTCATAGTTTCATTATCCTATGTGCGGGTTATTGTGTATTGAACTCTACTCACACACACACACACACACAGTATGAATGCTCCAAGACAGACCAACTACATAATCTGCAAAGACTTGTTGCTAGATGCCATATGCAATGAACTTTGTCAATAAAATAGTCTCTGATAGCCAGAAGACACTCTAGGCTACCAGTGGATCAACATACGCAGTCAAACAATTTCAACCCGATAAGCAAAAAATTCTACAAGTCACTGTACAATTCTCCTTCCCTGCGTCTGCCATGGACCCAACATTTACCTTTCAGGATGGAGTCTTCAAGAAAATTCTCACCTTTCTTCCCTTCGTTGATAACTGAGAAACTTGCACAAAATTTGGAAATGTTTCGCCACTGGCTGGCGAAACGTCTGCAGAATAAAGATTTCCAAATGGCGCGTCTCTCAATAATCAATTTGTCAGTTTTCTAAGTCATTTATACAAATTCCTCATCTTCGCTTCAGAACACCGACAATCCAAAAACACATCCACTGAGCTGTCATCTCGATCTCCACTCTCGTCAACCCACCGGAGATACCATATCCTGAGCTCAATTTCACACAGACTCAACCATCAACTTGAGTACACTCATCCCAGAAGCAGTCATGTCCACTGCCACTACTGAACCCAGCACATTACCACCTCCTGAAGGAAGTTACCTGAAGCAGAAACTGATGACCACACTTCAGGACTTACATGGACAAACCTACGCATGAATCTGATTCATCAAGACTACGGTTCTGAACACCTGCTCCTAAGCTGAGGGACTGATTACCCATGACCTGCCTAGCCTGGGCCAGTGGGCCTGCTGCAGTGCTCTTTCTTTCTTATGTCCTTATGCATATTCTTTCTAATCTTCTGTACTGTACTGATAAAGTCAATGAATGGTGACACGTCTAGAGGATAAAAATACCCGGATGTTTGTACGTGTGTCTACCCGTCCCCCATCTGGGTATCTTCACATAGTGAGGATACCCAGATGTTGCACACGTGTCTAATTCATCATGTAGGTACTATGCGCAATTGGTACACAAACTTACACATTTACAACAAATAGGAACATTATAGTGGCCAAGGAACTTAACGCAAGACTCAGCAATGGAACTGTTAATGACCTTTCTACTTCCCCATACATCTTCACACCAAGACAAGAACAAGGTGTCCCGTGGCTTGGTAGACAACGAACTCGCCTCACACACTACTTCCCCATACATCTTCACACCAAGACAAGAACAAGGTGTCCCGTGGCTTGGTAGACAACGAACTCGCCTCACACACTGAGTGTCCGAGGTTCAATTCCAGGCACGGGTGGAAACATTGGGCATGTTTCCTTACACCTGCTGTCCCTGTTTACCTAGCAGTAAGTAGGTACCTGGGTGTTAGTCGACTGGTGTGGGAGGAACCCTGGGGGACAAGAATGAAGACCCACAATGGAAGACAGACAGTCCTCAATGACAAACTGACTTTCTCGGGTTATCCTGGGTGGCTAACCCTCCCTACCCCGGGTTATCCTGGGTGGCTAACCCTCCCTACCCCGGGTTATCCTGAGTGGCTAACCCTCCCTACCCCGGGTTATCCTGAGTGGCTAACCCTCCCTACCCCGGGTTATCCTGAGTGGCTAACCCTCCCTACCCCGGGTTATCCTGAGTGGCTAACCCTCCCTACCCCGGGTTAAAAATCAGCACAAATCTTATCTAATCTTAAAATTTTGTGAGATTGACAACAATGCTAATCTCACCTACCTGTGGAAAGCAATGTTCAGGAGATTCAAGAATGCTTCGTCTGAAGAAAATTCTTCATTTTCAACTCATGAATTCCAAAAGAGCAAACTGAACTCTCCCTGTCTATCTTGTCTGAGTGCCTCTTAGTCTGCTCGCACTTTAAGCCATGCGTCTGCTTGTTCCTGCCTGTCTGCTGGTACATAAAAGACACTTGTTCTTTCAGCGTCTGCTTGCCTGCTGGTACATAATGTACCCTCGTAGCGTCTGCTTGTCTGCTGGTGCATAATGTACCCTCGAAGCGTCTGCTTGTCTGCTGGTACATAATGTACCCTCGTAGCGTCTGCTTGTCTGCTGGTAAATAATGTACCCTCGTAGCGTCTGCTTGTCTGCTGGTACATAATGTACCCCTGTAGTGTCTGCTTATCCCTGGTTCAACTGACTGTTGGGTCCAGCACTGGCACGTTTTGTCTCCAGCATCATTGATCCAAACCTATTATTTTCCTGTCCCTGCTTCAAGGTTCAGCTCTATGGTGTCTAATGGATATCCTCCTCCTCTCTCTCTCTCTCTCTCTCTCATCTTTCAGTAATGTTAATGCTAACTTCCCCTTTGAAATGACAAAAATATCCCCTCGATACAGGTTCCTCCCCTCTACATTTCCCCTCAGTGACCACCTGTTTATACCACCTACGCCACCTGTTAACAGACCGTTGTGCAGTGAAGACCCTCCTAGCACTTCTCTAACACTTTCCCCTGGGCAACACTATCCTCTTAGGCACCTACTAGGTTCCACATACCTTCAAGGTGGTGAGGGCTCTTGATTCAGGGACCTGGAGCAACCCTCTCCCCTTCTGGACTGGGGTAACGAAGAGAGCTATCAATATGACAGTTTTCTGAACACTATACAGGCTGCCCAAAGAACATTTATCACGTATAAAGAAATTAGATCAAGTAGAAATGACCCAAAATGGATGAATAATAGGCTCAATAATAGGTGAGGGTCATCTTATAAATCATTATACTGACATTAAGAGGGACGTTAAAAAGGTGATAAGAAAAGCTAAACGGGATTATGAAATAAAAGTTGCTAGGGATTCAAAAACTAACCCAAAAAGTTTTTTCCAGGTTTATAGAACAAAAGTTAGAGATAAGATAGGTCCCCTTAAAAATAACTCTGGGCATCTTACTGACAAGGAGAATGATATGTGATCTATTTTTAATAATTATTTTCTATCAGTTTTCACACAGGAAGACACTAATAATATCCCAGTAATTAATTTTTATAGTGGTCCTGAAGAAGATAAATTATGTAATATCACAGTCACTAGTGAAATGGTTATGAAACAACTAGACCGACTGAAACAAAATAAATCGCCGGGTCCTGATGAGCTTTTTGCAGAAAAGTGGCAGATGCAGTTCAATGTAGATAAATGCAAGGTTCTGAAGCTCGGGAGTGTCCATAACCCAAGCACTTATAAGTTAAATAACGTAGAACTTAGCCATACAGATTGCGAGAAGGACTTGGGGGTGATGGTAAGCAGCAACCTTAAACCAAGACAGCAATGCCTAAGCGTACGTAATAAGGCAAATAGATTACTGGGATTTATATCAAGAAGTGTTAGCAACAGAAGTCCAGAGGTTATATTACAGCTTTATACATCATTAGTAAGGCCTCACCTAGATTACGCAGCTCAGTTCTGGTCTCCATATTACAGAATGGACATAAATTCGTTAGAAAACATTCAGCGTAGAATGACTAAATTAATACATAGCATTAGAAATCTTCCTTACGAAGAAAGATTGAAGACCCTAAAATTACATTCACTTGTAAGACGTAGAATGAGGGGAGACATGATCGAGGTATACAGTACCCTGGTGATGGACCAGGTGCTTCGGCTCATTCAGTGCCCTGGTGATGGACCAGGTACTTCGGCTCATTCAGTGCCCTGGTGATGGACCAGGTGTTTTGGCTCATTCAGTGCTCTGGTGATGGACCAGGTGCTTCGGCTCATTCAGTGCCCTGGTGATGGACCAGGTACTTCGGCTCATTCAGAGCCCTGGTGATGGACCAGGTGTTTTGGCTCATTCAGTGCCCTGGTGATGGACCAGGTGCTTCAGCTCCTTCAACGCCCTGGTGATGAACCAGGTGCTTCAGCTCTTTTGGTGCTCTTGTGATGGACCAGGTTCTTCAGCTCTTCCAGTATCCTGTTTTATAATGCCCTGATTATCAAAGCATATTCCATGGATGGAGTAGGTGGGTTGGGTAGGAGTTTTTGTTTGTGGGAATGGTTTTGGGTTTTAGGGGGACCTGCCTAGCGTGGACCAGTTGGCTTGCTGCAGTGTTCCTTATTTCTGTGTTCTTGTGAGTGAGAAGGGTTGGATTTGAACGGGACCTGCACAATTGTTTGGGGGGGGGGCGTTGTCGGGGCTTGTTCCTTGGATGGGTTGGACAAATATTTTTGTTAGTGGGTTGGTTTTGACATGGACCTGCCAAGTATGGGCCAGTAGGCCTGTTGCAGTGTTCCACCTTTCTTATGTTCTTAAGTGGAGAATGGGTATTAACCAAGGGTATAAATAGTCTTGAGGATATCTCAAGAGAGAACCTAATAATGGATTCAAGTCAGATAAGTTTAGATTTAGAAAGGATATAGGAAAATATTGGTTTGGAAATAGGGAAAGTTGATGAGTGGAACAGTCTGCTAGTAGGGTTATTGAAGCAAGGACTTTGGGAGTTTAAAATTTTAGGTTGGATAAATTCATGAGTAGAGGTTGGATTTGAGTGGACTCAGCATGAGTGGGTAGAATTGTCAAAGCTTATTTCTTGGGTATCATTGAAATGGGTTGAGCAAATATCTTATAGTGGGATGGATTGTGAAGGACTTCCCTAGTATGGGCCAACAGGCTGCTGCAGTGTTCCTCCTTTCTTATGTTCTTATATATGTATAACGTTATGTGACCCATACGGGTTTAGCTCATTCCTATGATGATAATAAATATAATAAATTATTATAATTATCATCATCAGAGGAAGACACATTAAAGCTGCATAACACAAATAACAAATAAAAATTAGTTACCAGGAATATAAATGATATTAACACATTATTAGAAAATTATTATTATAATGATGGGCAGTTAATATTTCTTTTGCTGGTAATAATAATAAATTATATATATTCTGGTATTTCTATATTGCTACTCATAATGCTACAAATAATAATAATAATAATAATAATATCCCTTCGACTGCTATTTGTGCTACTACTACTACTTCAACTACTACTACTACTATTGCTACTACTACCATTATTGCTACTACTACTACTATTGCTACTATTACTACTACTACTATTGCTACTACTACTACTATTGCTACTACTATTGCTACTACTACTGCTACTGTTACTATTACTACTATTGCTGCTGCTCCTGCTAATACTGCTACTCTACTACTACTACTACTACTACTAATAATAATAATAATAATATTTGCCTGGCAGGGAGACCACCTGATCGGAGAGTGTACATACAATAGTCGGGAGAGATCAAGCATCACTCTGGGAGGCTTTAAAACTAGAGATGAGATGTGTCTCTCGTATCTCTTCTACTGGCCCAGGGTGGACCTGTCTCTATGTCACTCCAAGCCGTCTCTCAACACGGTCCTCCACTCGCTGGGCATCGAGGAGCTGTCAGCGTGAGTACTTTCACTCGGGGGCTTGATGCCTGTTTTGCCCTGTTACACTGCCAGGAGCTGTCACTCTCACTCTCTTACTCTCACTCTCTTACTCTCTCTCTCTCTCTCTCACTTTATATTAAGGTTCAATGATTGATAACCAAATACGACTACTGCTCTTTATCAAATTGATCCTTCACCTAAAAATATTACAGCCTACATCACCTAAACATTACTACCTAAAATATTATCAATAACATTACCGCCTAAAACATTACGACTTGGAACATTACCACCTGGAGCATTACCACCTAGAACATTGCCACCTAGAACATTACCACCTAGAACATTACCACCTAGAACATTACCACCTAGAACATTACCACCTAGAACATTACCACCTAGAACATTGCCACCTAGAACATTGCCACCTAGAACATTACCACCTCGAACATTATCACCTAAAAAACAGAGTGACTAGGCAAATTGAAGGATCAAAGGAATGAATAAAGAAATGTTGCAATGTTACAATGTTGAAACCTGATCAAATTACTTCTTCCGAGACGTAGGTACTAAATTACGTCACTCGGGGTTCTACCTGCAGGGAACCATCCTACTTGGTTTGCTGCTAGTTCTAGTCTTGCTGTAGTGAAAGATGGAACTTATGGTGATGTAAAGCTATGCTTCATGGAAACCGGTTAGCCGGACGCGAGTCCTGGAAATGGGGAGTACAGTGTGTGCACTCTGAAGTTGCAGTTCTGGAAATGGGATGTACAGCGTCTGCACTCTCAAGGATAGATGAGGATGTTACAGATCAGGTCTAAATCACTTAGTTTACGCAAGTCTGCCAGGACGCTATTGAAAGAGTGATGGTGAATGTGTTTCCTTCTTTGGGTCGCCCTACCTTGGTGGTCAACAATCGAAGTGGCTAAATTAGACACATATGCAACACTTGGGTATCTTTATTGAGGAAACGTTTCGCCACACAGTGGCTTCATCAGTCCAATACAAAGTAGAAAGGTGTAAGGAGAGGAGGAGTTTGAGGTTATCAGTCCCTCGTTTCGCCACTGTGTGGCGAAACGTTTCCAATAAAGATACCCAAGTGTTGCATATATGTCTAATTTAACAACTTGTCGGTTCTCTGAAACATTCATCTACATCCTGTCTGACACAGCAACTTCTTGGGATCTTGATAAAGGATTCTTCAACATTTGTCAAACCTTTGGACAAGACTTACTTCGACTAGTGGTTGATACCACTTGACCGCCTCCTCCTGCTGCATCTCACCTGATTACAGCATATAAGCCACCTCTCGGCCTTGTGCTACACTTCTAACAAGATTGATGGACTGAACACATCGACTCCAGGCCGAGGGACTGATACCTCAAACTCCTCCTCTCCTTACACCTTTCTACTTTGTATTGGACTGATGAAGCCACTGTGTGGCAAACGTTTCTCAATAAAGATACCCAAGTGTTGCATATGTGTCTAATTTAACAACTTGTCGGTTCTCTGAACCATTCATCTACAATCGAAGTGGCAAAGAAATTAAGATAAATTTCGATATCCAAAGCATTGTCAGAATTATACCCATCCCGTGAACACACACAAACCTTTCTTGATTTAAACCAGTGTGAGGCAGAGAGATGACGGGCAAGGTGAATTCATCTGACAGAGGAAGTGTTTAACACTTTTAAAATTATTATATACAGTGGACCTTCGGTATCCGAACGTACCTAAGATAGAGAGACCTAGTCTTAGGTACCGCATCGGACTTTAAAGCACAGAGAGGTGCAAAGGTTGCGATTACATCCACGTATACCGAGCTTCAAGTCAGTGGGTGAAGGTTGCAAACATCGCAGACTACACCAACAGGAGAGAAAGAGAGAGATGGATAATGTCTGGCTTCTCCAGCTCTTTCCTCAGGAGACGTGGTGGCTCCTTCCCACCAGCATCTCAAACGTCAAAGGCGTCAGCATCTCCGGCACGTTGCCTCCCTAAGGCCCAGCAGATCGATCGCCCCCCCCATCCTTATGCTGCAACAGATTACGTTTTCTCAGGAGGAGGAGGAGGAGGAGAAGGGAGAACATGAGTAGGAAGAGTTAAGTAAGACTTGTGCAACACTTGGGCATCTTTTGTCGAAAGATTTCGAGAATAAAGACACCCAAATGTTGCACATGTCTCTTATTCATTAATAAAGACTCCCAGGTGTTGCACATGTGTCTTATTCATCAATAAAGACACCCAGGTGTTGTACATGTGTCTTATTCATCAATAAAGACACCCAGGTGTTGCACATGTGTCTTATTCATCAATAAAGACACACAGGTGTTGTACATGTGTCCTATTCATCAATAAAGACACACAGGTGTTGTACATGTGTCCTATTCATCAACTTGTTGGTATTGTTGACAATTAATGGGAAGAACAGAAGGGACAAGAGGAAGAGGAGGAGGAGGAAGACGAGTAAGAAGAAGAACAGAAAGTGCAAATAAAAGGAAGAGGTCTCTCTTGATGACAGAATTCTTGATCCATTTGTATCACTCTTTCTGAAAGCAACAACAGTAAGGTTTTCTCAAGACTTCGTTAAAAATGACGAGAAAGAGGGAGAGGGAGAGAGGGAGTTTGTTTTCGACTCTGTGCCCACCTATTTCTGGTTGCAAGGTGTCGAGTTTCGGCTCCCGATCCTGCGTTTTAACTTGCCAGTTGTTGGATTCGCTTCCTCCTAGCATCGTGGAGCCTTTCCATACCTATTCTTAAAACTATGTATGGAGCCTGCTTCCACTATTTCCTCCAGATCATTCCACTTCCTCAACACCTTGAGGTTGAAGAGAGCTTCTATTTACGTGTGTGTGTGTGTGAGAGAGAGAGAGAGAGAGAGAGAGAGAGAGAGAGAGAGAGAGAGAGAGAGAGAGAGAGAGAGAGAGAGAAAATAAACATGGGTCAACACAAGATATTTTAATAAACATTTTGTCTTAAGATTTGTGACAAATACTAAACATTATAAACTATTTACCAAACTGAAGCCAGCCGGAATTAATTGATTCTTGAAGGATCGGTGGTTAAGTGGTTAAAGCGATATGAACATTGTTCTGTCTCTTGAAGCGGGAGAATGTGTCACAGGATCTAATCCCGGCTGGCTGCAGTTTGGTATATGATTCAATACCACTTGTTTCGTGGTTTCATTACTGTGAACTATATGTTACCTCTTGTCTCACTCGCTATATTTGTATTAATTTCTGACTATTCCATACATAATATTACAGATTATAATACTATAAAATATAATATTACTATAGAGTAATATATCATAATATATATTATAAATATAATATCATAACAATATATTTTAGAATATAATATTATATATGATTATTATTATAGAATATATTATAGAATAATAAAATTATAGAATACTATATATTATAGAAAATAAATACAAATATAATATAGTGTAATACATATGTATCATTAATTTTGAAACAAGACATAAAATATAAAATAGTGTAATATAACACATCCAGTATTGAATATAGTCACTAAGAGTCATTTTTGGCTTCTCCAACACAGAAATTCAGATCCTATTAAAATCCGACGACCGATCGAACTTGCTGGCAAGTCGTTAGAGTGGCGACTGATGAACTACGACTGGAAGAACCAGTTCGACTACTTCCAGCAGACGACCCACAGCGGTACTTTCAACCCCATCTGTTGGAGACGAGGAGAAAGTCTCATTCCAGTAAGTCATGAAGTCTGAAAGTTTAGTCTTATCCCTCAGACTATCTTATCTCTCAGTCTTATTTCTCAGACTACCTTCCTCTCAGACTTTGTCTTCTCGTACGTCTTAAAGTCTGATGATTTCGTAAATTTCTTCAGCCTTGGTAAGACGCAAAAGCTTTCAGCTGGTAATTTAAGTTTTTTTTTTTTTTTATTGTTTGCCTTCGCAAGTGTTATTTCAGCATATCAGCTCATGTCTCAGCTCTCACCTCATGTCTCAGCTCTCACCTCATGTCTCAGCTCACACCTCATGTCTCAGCTCTCACCTCATGTCTCAGCTCTCACCTCATGTCTCAGCTCACATCTCATGTCTCAGCTCTCACCTCATGTCTCAGCTCTCACCTCATGTCTCAGCTCTCACCTCATGTCTCAGCTCACACCTCATGTCTCAGCTCTCACCTCATGTCTCAGCTCTCACCTCATGTCTCAGCTCTCACCTCATGTCTCAGCTCTCACCTCATGTCTCAGCTCACACCTCATGTCTCAGCTCTCACCTCATGTCTCAGCTCACACCTCATGTCTCAGCTCTCACCTCATGTCTCAGCTCACACCTCATGTCTCAGCTCTCACCTCATGTCTCAGCTCACATCTCATGTCTCAGCTCTCACCTCATGTCTCAGCTCTCACCTCATGTCTCAGCTCTCAGCTCACACCTCATGTCTCAGCTCTCACCTCATGTCTCAGCTCACACCTCATGTCTCAGCTCTCACCTCATGTCTCAGCTCACACCTCATGTCTCAGCTCTCACCTCATGTCGCGTGGGTCTTGGGAGAGATATATAGGAGGTCAAAGATACTCCTTGTTGGATGGTTACGGTATATTTACAGTAAGTGAAGGAGAGTCCAGCCACCCGTCTGTCTCGCCTGTAGGTCTAACGTTAGTGAGAGAGAGTGCCTATGAGAGGCTGTGCACATGCGCTGAGCCTCTGACGTCAGCGGGTACCGTGACGTCACACGCAAAGGGACCAGCTGTATAAAAGGAAAGATACACTACACAAGTGTATATATGATACTGACACGACACTCATGTCTCAGCTCACACCTCATGTCTCAGCTCATGTTCTAGCTCACCTTTTCTTATATGTCCCTTAAAAGTCCTTATTTCAACTCAATGCCAACAAATAAACGTGGAAGCGCTAAACCCGTGTGGAGGGGCCATACAGTGCCTCTGGGGAATGTGAGGTAATCAAGCTTGATCCGAGGAAGGGGAGGGCGCCTCCATTTCAGTGTATCATCAAGTGTTCCTCTTCAAGAACATTTTGTAATATTAAAAAAAGGTACTTTGTTATTTTCATGTCAAAATAACTTGGTTATTAATAAATGAAGAAAAAAATAACTTGGTTATTAATAAATGAAGAAAAAAATAACTAAGTACCTACCTTCCCCATTACTGAACCTAACCCGAGTACCTACCTTCCCCATTACTTAACCTAACCGGAGTACCTACCTTCCCCATTACTGAACCTAACCGGAGTACCTACCTTCCCCATTACTGAACCTATCCCGAGTACCTACCTTCCCCATTACTGAACCTAACCCGAGTACCTACCTTCCCCATTACTGAACCTAACCCGAGTACCTACCTTCCCCATTACTGAACCTAACCCGAGTACCTACCTTCCCCATTACTGAACCTAACCCGAGTACCTACCTTCCCCATTACTGAACCTAACCCAAGTACCTACCTTCCCCGTTACTGAACCTAACCCGAGTACCTACCTTCCCCATTACTGAACCTAACCCGAGTACCTACCTTCCCCATTACTGAACCTAACCCGAGTACCTACCTTCCCCATTACTGAACCTAACACGAGTACCTACCTTCCCATTACTGAACCTAACCCGAGTACCTACCTTCCCCATTACTGAACCTAACCCGAGTACCTACCTTCCCCATTACTGAACCTAACCCGAGTACCTACCTTCCCCATTACTGAACCTAACACGAGTACCTACCTTCCCCATTACTGAACCTAACCCGAGTACCTACCTTCCCCATTACTGAACCTAACCCGAGTACCTACCTTCCCCATTACTGAACCTAACCCGAGTACCTACCTTCCTCATTAATAGGTTATATGCCACCCTTAAATTTTATTGTTGAGTAATTTATTACTAGTAGTAATATTGTTACTATTGCTACCATTACTATTGCAACAATTTTGTAGCTACTAGCACCACTGTTGCTACTATTACTGCTACTACTGCTGCTACTTCCCTTTTATTAATACTGCTGCTACTACTACTACTGCTGGTTACATTCTACTATTACTGCTGCTTTACTTCTAGTCTACTACTACTATTGCTACTCTTTCTTCCATTCTAGTACTATCACGACTATTCTATCTTCTTTCCCCTTTTCCCGATTTGTTTTCTGGTCTTCTCCCTTAGGCGCGACTTGACAATACATTATAACGGTCCGAAACTCCCTGAGTTTCCTAGCTGCTGGATGTGTGTAAATAATTAATTTCCTTTGTCTCTGCTGCAGGAAGCAGAGAAGCTGGATTATGAGTACCCAAACATTACGGAGGCGTGGCTGCCGGAGAACGTCTGCAGACAACGCAGAAGGAAGAGCAAGCGACGCAAGACGAAGAACGGTCGCGGCAAGAGCCGTCAGGGTGACGCAGAGGAAGGGGAGGGGGAAGAGGAGGAGGAGGAGGAAGAGGAAGAGGTGATGTTTGATGATCAAACCAACTCAAGGCCTATAGAAAGGATTGATGTGGATCCTTTTAATCACGTTGATGTTTTCATGCCGGTGATTGAGGGTAGGGTTGAGAGTGGCCCCCAAGACCCGTTTGGAGTGGAGGAGGCCCCGAATCAGGGACTGGAGGAGGAGATGGAGGAAATGGAGAGGGACTTGGAAAAGGAACTGGCTAATAAATACCCGGACACGTTCCAAGAAAGAACCGCACATCAGAACATAGAAGGATCAAGTTCCAACTGCCTTATATCTCAGTGGACATTGTCAATGTGCCTGTGTGTTCTCTCTCTCTCTCAGCTCTACGACAGCCACGGCTGAAGTCGAAGAATCAAGGCACGGAAGATCGCCTCTCTGATGTCGCAAGTGTATTCATTTTTAAGGACATAACACGCGCTGTGAAAAATGTGGATTAAGCCTCCGGCTTCTTACTGCTCTCAGAGATACGGCATCTAAGAGTATCTCCCAAAGTTGATGGTTCACCTGCCTTAGGAATGTGCAAAGAACCTTGGTTAGTGTGTTGAGACGTGTGTGTGTGTGTGTATGTGTGAGTGTGTGTGTGTGTGTGTTTGGGGAGGGAGTGGGATGGGGTTGGAGGACGCTGAAGGACGTTGAAAACCTTGTCCAAACCTCACCATCACCTCCAACCTCTGACTCCCTATAAGCTACATTATCAGTGCCTCTTTTTTGTAAAATTGTCGCTTTTATGTGTTCTGGGGCATTTCGTACGTTTTTTGTGAGAAATGTGATGAAATAGTCTCACGATTTTATAAATTTGTGCAAAAGTTGTAGATAATATATGGCGCAGATAAAATATTTTGTTTATAGAATAAAGCAAATTGAGTTAGACAGCCTCACCTCAGTAGTTAATCGACACAGAAGAATTAATTTTGTATTTTAAATCCTGTACTTTACAAATGATGTATTTTGCTTGGTGAAAGGTTCCATATATCGAGCTTCGTGTGCTTGAAAAGCCAGAAATTTCTAAGAAGCATAGAAAATTTTGTTTTCACGTTCTTGACCTTGTTTCAAAATTACTCAGAATTTGTGTGCTAGGATGTTTAATGCCACAGTGGATGATTAGGCTATGCCTGCAAGTATGCTAGGCACACCCATGGTGCAGACCAAACTTTTATTATGCACTATGTTTCGCTCTGTGTAGAGCGAAACGTTGTTCTTCAAGTTGATATCCAATTTACAGAAAAAAAATGGCTTGAGGATTATTTATTTTTACATTATTTTTTTTATTTTTTAATCTCTAAATTATTTTTTTAGGTTCTAAATCGTGTCTATGAACTCGGTCCATATATCTATATATATATATCAAATATATATGTATATATATACATAAATTGTATAACAGTAGTATCTGTGATTAGACATTTCTGTTCCACAACAGCTCATGGGTTGATGAATCACTAAGAGGTGTGGTGTGGACCAGTGGACCAGCACACCTTCCCTAAACGTGGTGTGAACCAGCACATGTTCCCTAAAGTGTGGAGCAATGACCAGTACGCCTCACAACACTACGAGGTGTGGTCAAGTGGACCAGCACACCTTACAACACTACGAGGTGTGGTCAAGTGGACCAGCACACCTCACAACACTACGAGGTGTGGTCAAGTGGACCAGCACACCTTACAACACTACGAGGTGTGGTCAAGTGGACCAGCACACCTACAACACTACGAGGTGTGGTCAAGTGGACCAGCACACCTTACAACACTACGAGGTGTGGTCAAGTGGACCAGCACACCTCAACACTACGAGGTGTGGTCAAATGTACCAGCACACCTTACAACACTACGAGGTGTGGTCAAGTGGACCAGCACACCTTACAACACTACGAGGTGTGGTCAAGTGGACCAGCACACCTCACAACACTAGGAGGTGTGGTCAAGTGGACCAGCACACCTTACAACACTACGAGGTGTGGTCAAGTGGACCAGCACACCTCACAACACTACGAGGTGTGGTCAAATGTACCAGCACACCTTACAACACTAGGAGGTGTGGTCAAGTGGACCAGCACACTCACAACACTAGGAGGGTGGTCAAGTGGACCAGCACACCTACAACACTACGAGGTGTGGTCAAGTGGACCAGCACACTCACAACACTACGAGGTGTGGTCAAATGTACCAGCACACCTTACAACACTAGGAGGTGTGGTCAAGTGGACCAGCACACCTTACAACACTACGAGGTGTGGTCAAGTGGACCGTCACACCCCCTCATATAAGGTATAGAGCAATGGACCAGCACTCCCTCCCATCTCGTTACTACAAGGTGTGGCTCTAGCCACTGGTCCAGCATAACACCTCGACTTCACAAGGTGCAGTTCAGATACACAGACTAGCACATCTTCTCCAGCCTCCGTCTAACCCTTCAGAATCAACATTTATCTTGTTCCATTGTTCACAACTACACGAAATTACACCAATAGAATAATGTACAGGCGTATGGAACACAATATACTGAACAATCTTTAACTGGGACAGTTATGATATATATGGTTTAGAGAAACAAGTTGAAGAATTAAACACTTCTGCAACATCTGGGACTCTTTACTGTGGAAATGTTTGGGTTCCTCAGTCAGGTACAGAGATGAATGAAGGAGTTTGAGGTAATCAGTCCCTCAGCCTGGAGTCGACGTGTTCAATCCTATATGTTGCAAAAGTATCTAATTCTTCAACTAGGACAAACGTTGGCTCCTAGAAGAGCTTTATCAAGCTCTACGGCGAAACGTAGACCCAGATAAAGCTTATTCTTCATAATGTGCATCTCAAAAAAGCTCTACTGCATGAGCTCATGCCCACAGTTTTAAAATGACGATTTCTTACAAAAAAAGCAAACTTAGAATTTGTGTGCAGAAGTTTAGAAGCCTTAGACATTTAGAATCACTTTCTAAAGTGAAGAGGGAAGTGAATTTTTGGGAACAAGTAAAAATTAAAAAAATTATGGTGAAAGTCAAGCTAGTGAAATTATTTTAGAAAATATATATATATATATATATATATATATATATATATATATATATATATATATATATATATATATATAAAGCCAGAGTCTTATGTAACGCGCTAAACCCGTGTGGGTAAATCAGCACAAGGAATGGTGAAGGCTCGATCCTCTGTCCCTTCTCTGACCCATCAGGACGGAGGTTGAAGGGTCAGAATATACCAAGTGGACGTTAGAATCGATATACACTCAGTAGCTTTAAAAAAAACGAAAAGGCGTTCGGGTTGTAAATTTCTGACCGAGGTGGTCTATAATGCTGGGCACATGTGGGCAGGGACATCAAATTCCTCAAATATACTTTGAGTATGGCGGCATATATACCCTGAGTATGGTGGCATATATACCCTGAGTATGGTGGCATATATACCCTGAGTATGGTGGCATATATACCCTGAGTATGGTGGCAGTATATAATACCCTGAGTAATGGTAGGGCATATATACTACCCTGAGTGGCATATATACCCTGAGTATGGTGGCATATATACCCTGAGTATGGTGGCATATATACATTGAGTATGGTGGCATATATACCCTGAGTATGGTGGCATATATACCCTGAGTATGGTGGCATATATACCCTGAGTATGGTGGCATATATACCCTGAGTATGGTGGCATATATACCCTGAGTATGGTGGCATATATACCCTGAGTATGGTGGCATATATACCCTGAGTATGGTGGCATATATACCCTGAGTATGGTGGCATATATACGTTATGTTGGAGGCCCCAGCAACCAAAATCTTCTGCCGACAACCAACTTGTAAAGTGACACGTGGAAACAGTCTTCTATTAAAACGTTTTGCCCAGAGCTTTGTCTTGATTTAAACATAAGTCATGTACAACAATTGGTTGCCTTTATGCCGGAACGTTTCGCTAGCCTAACAGGTTTCTTCAGTCGAATACAGTAGAAACACTGGCAGCAACGCAGATTCCCCAGTGTTGCACATGTCTTATTCATCAATAAAGACACCCCAGTGTTGCACATGTGTCTTATTCATCAATAAAGACACCCGAGTGTTGCACATGTCTTATTCATCAATAAAGACACCTAGGTGTTGCACATGTGTCTTATTCATCAATAAAGACACCCAAGTGTTGCATGTGTCTTATTCGTCAATAAAGACACCCAAGTGTTGCACATGTGTCTTATTCATCAACTCAACAGGCCTACTGGCCCATACCAGGCCCATCCCCCTCAGAACCAACCCTTCCCACCTACATACAAGTCTAACTTAACCTAAAACTACCTAAACTTGATAAACCTCTGAGCGAAACATCGTTTTAAAGACCCTCCGTGTCTGCTTAAATCCAGCAGTTGAACACCAAATCTTACGAGATGGGACATGTGCCTCTTTAAATCCAAGTTGAGAGCTTCCAAGATTGAGATTACACTAAGAATCTGTTCCCTATAATGCCGTAGTTCCCTTAACTTAGCTTGGAATTAAATATTCGAGAAAACACAGGTCGTGCGCTATTGTGATAGATCCCATATAGAATACTGTACCTTAAAAGAACCACGGTATGGGTAGGTATTGAGCTTACTTGCCGCGAGTTCAATCCCTACCCGTATCGTGAACTGTTTGCAATCGTGTCATTACGATTTCGTAAGTCGTAATGAACCTTAAGATGGAGAGGAAATTGAGTGTCGAGTTGCAAGGGAATTGAGTGTCGAGTTGCAAGGGAATTGTAGCAACGTGATGGTACGCGGTGTTTATAACTGTGTTGTGTTAGTACCTACACTGTGTGCAACGCTGTTTAAACGAACGTTTTATTGAACGTTCTTATGAACGTTTTGAATACCGTATGGGGCACATAACGTCTGAGGAACGGGAGGTAACTAGTGTGTATGTGTGTGTGTGTGTGTGTGTGTGTGTGTATGTATGTGTGGTGTACTCACCTAATTGTACTCACCTAATTGTGGTTGCAGGGGTCGAGTCTCAGCTCCTGGCCCCGCCTCTTCGCTGTCTGCTACTGGGTCTCTGCTCTCCCTGCTCCATGAGCTTTATCATACCTTGTCTTAAAACTATGTATGGTTCCTGCCTCCACTATATCTTTCTCTAGTCCATTCCACTTCCTGACTACTCTGTGGCTGAAGAAGTGTTTCCTGACATCCCTTTGACTCATCTGAGTCTTCAGCTTCCAGTTGTGTCCCCTTGTATCTGTGTTCCCTCTCTGAAACAACCTGTCACTATCTACCTTGTCAATTCCCCGCAGTATTTTGTATGTCGTTATCATGTCTCCTCTGACCCTTCTTTCCTCCAGTGTTGTTAGTCCTATTTCCTCAACCTTTCTTCATAAGACAGACCCCTGAGTTGTGGAACTAACCTTGTCGCAAACCTTTGCACTTTCTCTAGTTTCCTTACGTGCTTGACCAGGTGTGGGTTCCAGACTGGTGCTGCATATTCTAGTATGGGCCTGACGTACACGGTATACAGTGTCTTGAACGATTCCTTGTTAAGGTAACGGAACGCTAATCTAAGGTTTGCCAGACGCCCATATGCTGCCGCAGTTATCTGGTTGATGTGTGCCTCCGGAGACGTGCTAGGCGTTATACTCACTCCAAGGTCTTTCTCCTTTGCCGAGGTTTGTAGCCTTTGTCCGCCTAGCTTGTACTCTGTCAGCGGTCTTCTTTGCCCTTCTCCGATCCTCATGACTTTGCATTTGGAGGGATTGAATTCGAGAAGCCAACTGCTAGACCAGATGTCGAGCTTGTCCAGGTCTGTTTGCAGCCCTGCCTGGTCCTCTTCTGATGTGATTCTCCTCATTATTTTCACATCATCCGCGAATAGAGACACTTCTGAGTCTATCCCATCCGTCATGTCATTTACATAAACCAGGAATAACACTGGTCCTAGGACTGACCCCTGCGGTACACCACTCGTCACAGGCGCCCACTGTGATACCTCACCACGCACCATGACCCGTTGTTGCCTCCCTTTGAGGTATTCCCTGATCCATTCCAGTGCCCTTCCTGTTATACCTGCTTGTTCTTCCAACTTCTTTACTAATCTCATGTGAGGAACTGTGTCGAAGGCCTTCCTGCAGTCCAGGAAAATGCAATCAACCCACCCTTCTCTCTCCTGCCTTACCTCTGTTACTTTATCATAGAACTCTAGGAGGTTTGTTACACAGGATTTGCCTTCCCGGAATCCGTTCTGTCTGGCGTTTATTATCCTGTTCCGCTCAAGGTGTTCCACCATTCTTTTCCTGATGATTTTCTCCAGGACTTTGCACACTATACATGTAAGTGACACCGGTCTATAGTTTAGTGCCTCTTTTCTGTCTCCTTTTTTAAAAATGGGGACTACGTTGGCCTTCTTCCATACCTCAGGTAGCTGCCCAGTTTCAAGGGATGTGTTGAATATTATGGTAAGTGGCACACTCAGTACCTCAGCTCCTTCCCGAAGAACCCACGGGGAGATATTGTCCGGACCCATCGCCTTTGAGGTATCGAGGTCACTGAGTAACTGCTTCACTTCCTCCTCAGTTGTGTGTGTGTGTGTGTGTGTGTATGTATGTGTGTGTGTGTGTGTGTGTGTGTGTATGTATGTGTGTGTTAGTTTTAGTTACCATTTTGTCCTAGGCATATGTCGATTAGACACTAGGCCTGTTGTATATGCGAGCGTTTGTGTGTGTGTGCGTGCGTGCGTGCGTGTGTGCGTGCGTGTGTGTGTGTGTGTGTGTACTTACCTAGTTGTGGTTGTAGGGGTCGATTCATAGCTCCTGGCCCCGCCTCTTCACTGGCATGTGTGTGCGCTTGCGCTTGCGTGTGTGTGTGTATACGTGTGTGTGTATGTGTGTATAAGTGTATGTATACGTGTGTGTGTATGTGTGTATAAGTGTGTGTATAAGTGTGTGTATACGTGTGTGTGTATACGTGTGTGTGTATACGTATGTGTATACGTGTGTGTGTATACGTGTGTGTGTGTATAAACGTGTGTGTGTGTGTGTGATCACATTCACTAGCACCTATGCCCTTCTTGCTAACGAAGAAACTAGACTGTGCTGGTCAACACTACACAGTTATTAACTGTATTCTACAGTCAGTAAGAGAAACTGTATTGGACACAGTCTTATCTTTTGTCCACCTTCCTACTAACCTACAGTCCACCCATTTTTTCCAGTCACTGACTGGCCAATTAAGTTTATATGTCAGTTTGTCTCTCAGTCAATCTCCAGTCCAATGATTCCCTATCTACCCCTTGATGCTGAAGGGCTCTTGATCCAAAGAGCTGGAGCTACCCCTCCCTTAGATCGAATCTGACTGCCTCCCCATTCTCCAAAAGCGCTGTTTTGAACCTACGGATTTAGCGCACCCCCATGAAATGAAACCTACCCATTACCCAGACATTCAATTACCCCCATTTGGAAATGGGCCTCCCCATGATAATATTATTTCTTACGACTTGCAATCAATTGCAATCAATCCACCGTATCCAGCCAGTGTTGTCAAGTCTGGCGTGTGCAACACCTGGATAACTATATTTGAGCACGTTTCGCCCACCAATGGCTTTTTCCAGTTCAAAACAGAGATGATATACAAGGACAGTAGAAGATGAGGTAATCAGTCCGTCAGTCTTGCAGTACTATACACAGAAGACAGTGGAAGATGAGGGAGTCAGTCCCTCAGCCTTGCAGAATTACCACAGTCTTGTGCGTATAGTCCTGCAACACTGAGGGGACTGATTACCTAATTTCCCACTGTCCTCGTACACCTCACTAAACAACTGATAAAGCCACTGGTGGGACAATGTTTACAAATACAGATACTCGTGTTGAACATACGCGTTAGTTATCAACTTGTCGGTATTGTATACCAGAAAACAATTTCCAGTATCCATTTGGTAGTTAGGTTTACCCTCTGGTATACCTCTACAAGTTGCGTGAGGTTTACTTCGCTTCTGTAAACCTCCAGTCAGCCTCAAGATAATTAAACCAGTTAACAGTCAACTAAAACCTATTTAAATCCAGAATTCAGTCCAGTTTAAGTCAATTCAGTCGTTACTCATTTAGCAGTCATTCTGTTGGTTTATAGTCAGTCACTCTGTTGGTCTGCAGTCAGTCATTCTGTTGGTTTATAGTCAGTCATTCTGTTGGTCTGTAGTCAGTCATTCTGTTGGTCTACAGTTAGTCATTCTGTTGGTCTACAGTTAGTCATTCTGTTGGTCTATAGTTAGTCATTCGGTTGGTCTATAGTCAGTCATTCTGTTGGTCTATAGTCAGTCATTCTGTTGGTCTATAGTCAGTCATTCTGTTGGTCTATAGTCAGTCATTCTATTGGTCTACAGTCATTCTATTGGTCTACAGTCATTCTGTTGGTCTACAGTCATTCCTGTTGTATTTCTATTGATTTAAAGTCATTCCATCCCATTTAAACAGTCAACAGTCATTCCCCTTGACTATATTTTCTTTAGGGAGTCAAGTATAACATTCACTTGGGCATCCTAAGGGGTCAAACAGCGCCCTTTACGGGTTTAGCTCTTCATCAAGTAACAGGTCATTTCCAGATCTCGACTCATTCCTTCTGAAGCCGGGGTAGCTACCTGAAACTGGTTTCACGGGTTATTTTACTCTCTAAAGAGCCTGGTCAACCAGACTGTTGGTGCCAGAGGCATGCATACCTTGACACGACAGCTTGTTTGATCACTCACTTTCCCTATTGTTTAGTATCAGGAGGCAATAAAATATAATTATTATTATTATTATTGTATTACCGCTTTACTATTACTATTATTTTTATTTTAATTATTGAATTGTCATCATTACTATTTTTGCATTATTTTTATTATTATTTTGTATTTTCATTATATTAATTATTGTAATATTATATAATTGTAATAATGAAAATAATTAATACAATTATTATTATTATTATTACTAATATACAACTTTATCACGTTCCTAATAGTGAAAATGTTCCATTAGACATGAAACATGTCTCAAGGCATTCTAAGACATGAAGAGTGGGGTGCATCATGTCTTAAACCTCGTAAGGGTGGTAATTCCTGACTATTATATGATAATTTGACTCTTATGCTGTGAATTCTTAGTCCTGGCGGGTAACAGACCCAACGCAGTACCACTGGACCACGAAGGTTACAATGGGAAGATCTTACAGACAGCACCTCTGTAACTAACAGCAGCTGTAGCCCTGCTATCTTTTTGTAAGCTTCGTGGCTCAGTTGTGGAGTGTTGGACCTGCTTCCTGCCAGGACAAGGTTCGAATCATTGATCGACAGCCGTTCATTACGAGTCGAGTTCATTTACGCAGATGATCAATATTTCTGCAAAAAAAAAACTGGCGAAACATCGCCAGCAGGATTAAATTTTGACAGAAAAGTCGACATTTTAAATAAAATCCTGTAAGGAATTTTATTACCCACTTAATAAAGCAATGGAAATCTTTATTTAATACGAGAAGACGAATCAATGCCAAAGACAGAAATGTCTCGTTTCTGCTACAGAACTCGACAATGGTCCCGGGAAGGGGTCGAAACGTAGCCCTTACTTCCATTCGGAAGTGACTTTATTGTGACTTGAAATGAGTTATTTAAAAAAAAAATCCTGTTTATTCTAAATTATTTATTCGTTATTTTAGTCTTTTTCTTAATATATTCTTTGGGGAAGCGTTAAACGTGTATGGGCTTCAAAGCGCCTGGGGAATGGGTGGTAATCAGTTTCGAGCACGGTTCACGAAGGATCGAAACGTAATCTGAACCTTTCCTTCCTAATAATGGGCCAATTGTGAATTGTACCAGCCAGGGTATTGTGGGTTGTGAATTGTTCCAGCCAGGGTATTGTGGGTTGCGAATTGTACCAGCCAGGGTATTGTGGGTTGTGAATTGTTCCAGCCAGGGTATTGTGGGTTGTGAATTGTTCCAGCCAGGGTATTGTGGGTTGTGAATTATTCCAGCCAGGGTATTGTGGGTTGTGAATTATTCCAACCACGGTATTGTGGGTTGTGAATTGTTCCAGCCAGGGTATTGTGGGTTGCGAATTGTTCCAACCACGGTATTGTGGGTTGTGAATTGTTCCAGCAAGGGTATTGTGGGGTGTGAATTGTTCCAGCCAGGGTATTGTGGGTTGTGAATTATTCCAGCCAGGGTATTGTGGGTTGTGAATTATTCCAACCACGGTATTGTGGGTTGTGAATTGTTCCAGCCAGGGTATTGTGGGTTGTGAATTGTTCCAGCCAGGGTATTGTGGGTTGTGAATTGTTCCAGCCAGGGTATTGTGGGTTGTGAATTGTTCCAGCCAGGGTATTGTGGGTTGTGAATTGTTCCAGCCACGGTATTTCGAATTTTGTTCAAGCATAGAACAACTCCAGTTCCTCGAATAAAGATACCTTCCCTAGCTCCCAGATATATATATATATATATATATATAAATAAAAGTAAAGGGTTCTTGATCCATGGTAACTTATCTGCTCTCCCTTTCCTAGGATCAAACTAGATTATCTCTTACGCCCCAGGCGCTGTATGACCCTTACGGGTCTGGCGCTTCCCTCTGAATAATAATTATATGTAAATCTATTTGATTATTAATTTTAATTATTTTATTTATATTTTATTACTATTATTAGGAAAGCGCTAAGCTGGTAGGGGTCCAATAGGCTTGGGGAATAGGAAAATGAGGAGGTAGGTAGCTCCGGTACCTCGGATCAATAGCCCTTCACCAGCATTAAGGGTGGATGTCTCGTAATTCACTCTCTTCTCTTGTACGACCAAAATACAGTGAAAATACAGTATGTATCGTGTTGTATTGGCTTCATACGTAATGTGTGTATTACTGAAGGAATACAATAGTTACTGTATTACTGAATAATACAATCGGTAATGTATTTTCTGAAGGAATACAATATTCACTATATTACTGAAGAATACAATATTCACTGTATCACCGAAGAATACAATAGCCTATACTGTTGAGGGAATACAAAAGGTACTATTTCTGAAGAAATACAACACGTACTGCGTTACTGAAGGAATACAATAGGTACTGTGCTAATTACTAAATGAATACAATGGGTACTGAATTACAGAAGGGATTCAGTATGTACTGTATTACTGTAGGAATACAGTAGGTCCTGTGTGTTACAGAAGGAATACAATAGGTAGAGTGTATTACTGAAGGAATTCAACAGGTACTGTGTGTATTACTGAAGGAATTCAACAGGTACTGTGTGTATTACTGAAGGAATACAATATGTATAGCGTGTATTACTGAAGAAATACACCATGTATTGTGTGTATTTTATATCTGTATATGTAAATTTGTATAGCGTGTAAATAGTAACCATTAATACTAAGATTGTATTTTTTTTACACTTGTTTTATTTAGCCTATACACCGCTGCTGTATGACAAGGGGATCATACAACACCTGGGGAATGAGAGGTAATGAGGCTTGATCCGAGGAATGGGAGAGTGACTTCAATACCACGGATCAAAAGCCTTACATTCAATGAATATTATAGAAAAGAGAAATTATATATATATACGTATATATATATATATATATATATATATATATATATATATATATATATATATATATATATATATATATATATATATATATATATATATATATATATACGTATATGCATGTTATTTTGGCTTAAATAGCAACGCTCGTCTTGCCGAATAAGGCAAGCTACAATTTGTGTATGCAATAATTTCGCAAAAATTATTCTGAACCTAACGAAAAAAATATATTTCATTGTGTTTGTTTATTATTAAATTATTGTAAACTTATTTAAAATATATTTAGTTGAATTAAGATAAATTAAATTGCGCTGGTTATAATAAGGTTAGGTAAGTTTTCTAAGGTTCTTTTGGTAGAAAATTATTAATTTTTATATTAACATGAATGAAAAAATCTTTAAATGTATAAGAGAAAATTTTAGAAAGGACTTAATTTTAAACGAGTTCTTGCTAATTGACCAGTTTTACCTATTCGGCACCACATATATATGTCGGGTATCGAACCACGGACCTCAACGTTTGAGCTGAGTACGCCAAGAGAATAGAAAAATATGTAATTGATTAGTAACTGAGCTATTGAAGCAAATTATTGGGTAGTTTTGAGAAGGACCTGCCCTGTATGGGCCAGTAGGCCTACATCAGTGCAATTACAAAAAAAAAAAACACGAGGAGACGAACTTTGAAAATATTGTTTGTACGTTGGCCTACATGCGGCCAGCAGTAACAGCCTAGTTGATCAGACTCTGATCCACTAGAAAGCCTGGTCAAGGACTGGGGCGCGGGGGCGTTGACCCCCGAAACACCCTCCAGGTAGACAGGTGCACGTCACAGGCTCCCCCGAAAGGGACAGGAGCACCTGTAAGCAGGTGACCAAGGGCGAGACGAGTGTTCCTGACCATCAGTCGACAGAAAAATGACCAAACACATGTTCTGCCGAAACCTGTTTAACCTGTTAACAGTCTGTAGGGCCCACCGGGCCAGCCACTTTTCCAAGGACATGCCTCTGGATGTGGCCTACAAACTCATGGTAAAGAAAGTTGGCTGGTCACAGCAGCCCATACTGGTCACAGCAGCCCATACCTCGGCATCCCACCACAACCCAACATACATAATTATGTAGAACAGGATGATAGTAAACTATGCACGATTAGGGTCACAAGTGACATGGTCCTTAGACAAATAGATAAATTGAAACCTAACAAATCCCCAGGCCCTGATGAACTGTATGCAAGGGTTCTAAAGGAATGTAAAGAGGAGCTTAGCAACCCGTTGGCTAATCTTTTCAACATATCACTGCAAACTGGCATGGTGCCAAATAAGTGGAAAATGGCAAATGTAATACCTATTTTCAAAGCAGGTGACAGGTCCTTAGCTTCGAACTATAGACCAATAAGCCTAACCTCCATAGTGGGAAAATTTATGGAATCAATAATTGCCGAGGCAATTCGCAGCCATCTTGAAAAGCATAAATTAATCAAAGAATCTCAGCACGGTTTTACAAAAGGGCGTTCCTGCCTTACAAATTTAATAACTTTTTCACTAAGGTGTTTGAGGAGGTAGATCATGGTAATGAATATGATATTGTGTATATGGACTTCAGTAAGGCTTTTGATAGAGTCCCACATCAGAGACTATTGAGGAAAATTAAGGCACACGGAATAGGAGGAGAAATTTTTTCCTGGGTAGAGGCATGGTTGACAAATAGGCAGCAGAGAGTTTGCATAAATGGGGAGAAATCAGAGTGGGGAAGTGTCACAAGGGTGTTCCACAGGGGTCAGTATTGGGCCCCTTGTTGTTCACAATCTACATAAACGACATAGATGAGGGAATAAATAGCGACATAAGCAAGTTTGCCGATGACACCAAAATAGGCCGTCCAATTCATTCAAATGAGGACATTAGAGCACTCCAGGAAGATTTGAATAGACTGATGCAGTGGTCGGAGAAGTGGCAGATGCAGTTTAATATAGATAAATGCAAAGTTCTAAATATTGGACAGGACAATAACCATGCCACATATAAACTAAATAATATAGATCTTAATACTACTGATTCGAAAAGGATTTAGGAGTTCTGGTTAGCAGTAATCTAAAACCAAGACAGCAGTGCATAAGTGTTCGCAATAAAGCGAACAGAATCCTTGGCTTCATATCAAGAAGCATAAATAATAGGAGTCCTCAGGTTGTTCTTCAACTCTATATATCCTTGGTGAGGCCTCATCTAGATTATGCTGCACAGTTTTGGTCACCGTATTACAGAATGGATATAAATGCTCTGGAAAACGTACAAAGGAGGATGACTAAGTTGATTCCATGTATCAGAAATCTTCCCTATGAGGATAGACTGAGGGCCCTGAATCTGCACCTCTAGAAAGGCGTAGAATTAGGGGGATATGATTGAGGTGTATAAATGGAAAACAGGAATAAATAAAGGTGATGTAAATAGCGTGCTAAAAATATCTAGTATTGACAGGACTCGCAGCAATGGCTTTAAGTTGGATAAATTCAGATTCAGGAAGGATATAGGAAAGCATTGGTTTGGTAATAGAATTGTCGATGAGTGGAACAAACTCCCGAGTACAGTTATAGAGGCTAAAACGTTGTGTAGTTTTAAAATAGGCTGGATAAATATATGAGTGGGTGCGGTGGGTGTGAGTTGGACCTGACTAGTTTGTGCTACTAGGTCAGATGCCGTGCTCCTTCCTTAAGTGAATGTAACCTGACCTGGATGGGTCGGGGCATTGGCTTAAGTCGGTGGGAGATTTGGACCTGCTCGCATGGGCCAGTAGGCCTGCTGCAGTGTTCCTTCTTTCTTATGTTCTTATGTACTTTCAGTAAATATTAGCCGACTTGCTAACATCTACTAGATAATCTAATTGTGAGGCGAACTGTACCGCTTGAGCTACAAGGTATCTAGGAATAATAGTGGGTATTGTTTATAAAGACAAGTTAGCAAACACTAGGAAAACGTTTCGGTCCTGGAACCTTGACCACTTCTAACATACAGTCATTACTAACCCCTTCCCACCACCACTACCTCCAACACCAACACACTCACCACTCCAGCATCAACATAAATCCCTCCCCTCTCTCTCCCCATACATGAGGTCCCCCAACACCCACCAATTACCCCACTATGACGATCCTCCCCAATCAAACCCTATCCTGCATGAGGGGAAAATAACAATGTAACTTTTTTTTTTATATATATATTTTATTTAAAACCTTATGTACATAACCATATGACTGCAAGAACAAAAACCGTTCTGCATCATTCGACATAACATAGTACAGAACAGTTTATCACTTACAATAAGGAAAAAAACCTTATCGATCAAAAGTAACTCAATATATAACATTGCCACAACATACACTAAAACATGCCAAAACAACAAAATAATTTCAAAGAAAACTAAGCATACCAAAGTAATCAAAAACATACAATCATGACATCTGCATCACAGTATAAAATCCCCTACCTTCTTCTTCAGCTTATTTACAACCACTCTAACAAAATTATATGAAAGGTAAAGACCCTCCCACTGTCAAACACCACTGACAGTGAACCTCCCACTGTCAAACACCACTGACAGTGAAAGTGTTTCGTACAAAACTACTTCTAACTCAAAATTTACAAAAATTATGTCTCATAAAAGACGAAAATATGGAAAACATTGTCAAATATTCGCAAAAAACATGATAAATCACTTAACCCAACCTAGCTAAACATTGAAAAGAAACTAAACATAAGCAAAAAAATGATATCAATATTGCATTACATTTTCATAACTCATTAACATTAGGTGATAAGTAAAGTATTCATAACTCATAGTACTATAAGCATTATAAAAAAAAAAATCCTAATCCATGAATATCCAAAACATGATCCTATCACCTACACAACCCTACATATACTATAAGTACTATAGTTTCCTACACCTAAAAACACACTGTACAAAAAATCCAAAAGAGACAGATATCTCGTTACAAACATAGGAAAACACAGCATAGAGTGGCCAAAAGGCACTACCAAAAACACCACAATACCTACTCGAACAGAACAACTAAACATAGAACAACAAATGATAACATAAATACATCCTTTAAATGATACACGAACAAAAAGGTAATAACCGAGAATTTTTCACAAACTTCAGCGGAATCCTGCATCACCTCACACTTAAGGAATAATTAATACATCAAAAAGTACACCCCAAACAAACAGGTGCACATATCCATATATACATGAAAAACATACCAAAATATCATACCATATATTCTACTTAATATAACAAAATATAACAGAAAACTCCACCTGCAACCATTAAAATTTGTCCAGACAAACAATACAATAACAGCCTCATACCCTTGATAGGCACCTCACATTTCACTGTAATGGACAAAATAACTACATCTTTTACTATAACACTTTCATCTGCTTCACTGACAAAACTAAAAATTACGAAACCTCTGCACCTCACCACTGAAACGCAGCCACAAAGGAAAAAAAAAACGCTGCCCCGACTACTGGGAACCTACAAACATACCCCTTCCCCCCTATTAACCCTAAAGCTCACAGCTAACTACGAAAAATAAAAACTCCTAACCTGAAACCTTACGCTCCACTCACCTTCCTACCATTCCCCACCCCTCAATGTAACTATCATACAGAATAGTGTAGCAACACACTGCTGTGTTCCCACAATGTAACTATCATACAGAATAGTGTAGCAACACACTGCTGTGTTCCCACAATGTAACTATCATACAGAATAGTGTAGCAACACACTGCTGTGTTCCCACAATGTAACTATCATACAGAATAGTGTAGCAACACACTGCTGTGTTCCCACAATGTAACTATCATACAGAATAGTGAAGCAACACACTGCTGTGTTCCCACAATGTAACTATCATACAGAATAGTGTAGCAACACACTGCTGTGTTCCCACACTGTAACTATCATACAGAATAGTGTAGCAACACACTGCTGTGTTCCCACAATGTAACTATCATACAGAATAGTGAGCAACACACTGCTGTGTTCCCACAATGTAACTATCATACAGAATAGTGTAGCAACACACTGCTGTGTTCCCACAATGTAACTATCATACAGAATAGTGAAGCAACACACTGCTGTGTTCCCTCAATGTAACTATCATACAGAATAGTGTAGCAACACACTGCTGTGTTCCCACAATGTAACTATCATACAGAATAGTGAGCAACACACTGCTGTGTTCCCCAATGTAACTATCATACAGAATAGTGAAGCAACACACTCTGTGTTCCCTCAATGTAACTATCATACAGAATAGTGTAGCAACACACTGCTGTGTTCCCACAATGTAACTATCATACAGAATAGTGAAGCAACACACTGCTGTGTTCCCTCAATGTAACTATCATACAGAATAGTGTAGCAACACACTGCTGGTGTTCCCACAATGTAACTATCATACAGAATAGTGTAGCAACACACTGCTGGTGTTCCCACAATGCAACTATTATGCAGAATAGTGTAGCAACACACTGCTGGTGTTCCCACAATGTAACTACCATACACAATAGTGTAGGAACACACTGCTGGTGTTCACACAATGTAACTATTATGCAGAAGAGTATATATAGGCGGAGAGTGAGGTGTGACACATGGTGACCTGTAGAATGTCTTACTGGGATTGTGATGTAGTCAGTGTGCTTGTGAGGTCCAGCTAATTACCCACACCTTACCTTGGCACATAGCTGTCAGCCACACCTCCATACTTAAGCCTCAGATCTTTTGTTATTGCCTGGCGTCAGGTCGTAACACGTGGTCTACACCTTATGGGAATGGGGGATGCTTTGAGCACCATATAAGGTCATGAAAACGATTAGAGGAGACAGAGAGGTGGGTGACAGGTCCAATGAGCAGGTCTCTGGACAGCGGGTGTGCAGTGGGCCACGCGTTGCGAATCTCGGGTCAGCTGGTTGGTGAATTAAGAGTATAAGTCCGTGTTACTGATAACATCTACCCTTCCCCCTGGTAATAAGTCTCATAGGTCAATGGTTATTGTATGTAATTCTCCGTCAGGATATAATGTATTCTCGTTCTTTATGTTATTAAGTAAACGACAGCCATAGTTCCCATTTTTATTTGTACCTTCTTTTGCTATCCCCTATTTTGTTAAGCACTGGGGTAATACAGGAGACGGGCTCACTTGATGGGATACCTCAGGCAGAGTGGGTACAGGTCTCACAGGATGAGGACAGGTAGACAATGGGATCATGTGACTCCTGTGTTGTTAGGCGCGGTGCTTTGCCTGGTTGAATATCATGTATGCTAATGTTTGTGAAATTTTGTAGTTAGGTATGCATTACCAAGGTTTATACCAGTGGTAGGTAACCCGCTGTACCTCTGTAGTATCACATAACACAGTGTTACAAGAGAGAGGTATAGAAATAATATTGTGGTATTTAACGCAATTGTGGAATTGCTATGAAAAGTTTGGTGAAGCATCAGATTGACAACAAACAAGGTGATAGATTCACTAAGCCGTCTCATATTCGATCATTTTAATGCCCGTGGTATATGAGTAATGTGTGTTCATCAATAGCCCTCACACACACACACAAACCCTGGAAGCTGAAAATTTACATGAGTCACGGGGACGTTATAAAGTATTTCTTCAGCCATAGAGTTGCCAGAAAGTATAACACTGAAGACTGAAGTGGTAGAGGCAGGATCCATACATAGCTTTAAGAAGAGGTACGATAAAGCTCATGTAACAGGGAGAGAATGGACCTAGTAGTGACCAGCGAAGAGGCGGGGCCAGGAGCTGTGAATCTACCCCTGCAACCACATATAGATGAATACATATAGGAGATTCCAAACACACACACACACACACACACAGCCAAGGTCATTACTAACCCCTTCACAAAACCACTACCTCCACCACCACACACCACCACTCCAGCATCAACATAAATCCCACTTCTACCAACACTCACCCTCCCCTCTCTGCCCACACCTGATTTTCCCAAACACCCACCAATCACCCCACTATGACGATCCTCCCCAACCAAACCTTATCCTGCATGAGGGGAAAATAACAGGGAACACAAATAGCTGGTGTTCACACAATGTAACTATTATGCAGAATAGTGAAGCAACACACTTCTGTTGTTCCCACAATGTAACTATCATACAGAATAGTGTAGCAACACACTGCTGGTGTTCCCACAATGTAACTATCATACAGAATAGTGTAGCAACACACTGCTGGTGTTCCCCAATGTAACTATCATACAGAATAGTGTAGCAACACACTGCTGGTGTTCCCACAATGTAACTATCATCAAATGTGTGAACACACTGTGGTGTTCCATCATGATAACTATCATACAAGAATAGTGTCAACACTCTGGTGTTCCCACAATGTAACTATCATACAGAATAGTGTAGCAACACACTGCTGGTGTTCCCACAATGTAACTATCATACAGAATAGTGTAGCAACACACTGCTGGTGTTCCCACAATGTAACTATCATACAGAATAGTGTAGCAACACACTGCTGGTGTTCCCACAATGTAACTATCATACAGAATAGTGTAGCAACACACTGCTGGTGTTCCCACAATGTAACTATCATACAGAATAGTGTAGCAACACACTGCTGGTGTTCCCACAATGTAACTATCATACAGAATAGTGTAGCAACACACTGCTGGTGTTCCCACAATGTAACTATCATACAGAATAGTGTAGCAACACACTGCTGGTGTTCCCACAATGTAACTATCATGCAGAATAGTGTAGCAACACACTGCTGGTGTTCCCACAATGTAACTATCATACAGAATAGTGAAGCAACACACTGCTGGTGTTCCCACAATGTAACTATCATACAGAATAGTGTAGCAACACACTGCTGGTGTTCCCACAATGTAACTATCATACAGAATAGTGTAGCAAAACACTGCTGGTGTTCCCACAATGTAACTATCATACAGAATAGTGTAGCAACACACTGCTGGTGTTCCCACAATGTAACTATCATACAGAATAGTGTAGCAACACACTGCTGGTGTTCCCACAATGTAACTATCATACAGAATAGTGTAGCAACACACTGCTGGTGTTCCCACAATGTAACTATCATACAGAATAGTGTAGCAACACACTGCTGGTGTTCCCACAACGTAACTATCATACAGAATAGTGTAGCAACACACTGCTGGTGTTCATACAACTATCATAAAGAATATGGCAGCAGTTCTCTGAAGACTTCGATTTTGCCATCGAAGTGGCTAGTTTATTATGCACATCACATCCATCCTGTGAACGGTAGCCCGAGAGCATATGGTACTCATTTGATAAATACAATTTAGCTAAAAAAAAACATTGTCCTCCTACGTCCCCTAACTCATTAGTCGTCCCTCCCTGAGACAACGAGCAGCGGAGGTAACCAAAAATATGTAGTTCGGTATGTAAAGAGTTGTATACAGCCCATGAGGGTCTGTCAAACTTGGTGAGAAAGTTAATATATCAGAGGATATTTGCAGTGCAATAATAATGCAGTGACAAAAGACAGGAAACATTAATAGTCACTGTATTCACAACACGACAGTGAAAACTGAGAGGGAAAGAGGCGAAGGAGTATCTCCTATAAGACTACAAGGTATGTATATGTGATTATGTGAGAAATCTCGAAAGCGCTTGGAAGTTTTCTGTGTGTGTGTGTGTGTGTGTGTGTGTGTGTGTGTGTGTGTGTGTGTGTGTGTGTATGTGTGTGTATGTGTGTGTGTATCCATCGTACTAGACAAGTTTAACTTTTTCATGAGGTAGTTTAGGGAACTGAACAGGGAGGCAGGCAAATACAAGCCCTTCCCAGTATTTTTCATACTCTCTGCCTACAGTTTTGACAGGAGCTTTACCGTCACTGTGCTGCCGAAATAAACTTTCTGTAAAAACTCTACCTCTGACTCACAGTTTGTGGTATCCCAATGAACATTTGAGTGTTCATTACTTAAACTTTTGTTTATGTGCAGTGGTAGTCTATCTTAATGGTGTAAAATATTAATTATAGGCTGCAAATCTACATAATTTGTTATTTATTGGATATGCATAATTTTGGAGGCTCCCATATTGCTAGGTATCTGGCTGTTGCAGTTCTTGTTTTAGACACAAGTAGAAAAGCTAAATCTATTATGAAAATTCGATTTAACATTGAATACCATGTAAATTATCGCACAAAGTGTTGCATTTGCATAAGTTTTCGTTATATGTTTTCAAATGTTTTTATTACATGAAAATTCAATTAGTTTGAGTTAGATGGCTCTGTTCACCAAGGTAGTAGTGCTGCTGGTAGTGCCTCTGTTGTCAGACTGACAGCTCTGTTCACCAAGGCAGTAGTGTTGCTGGTAGTGCCTCTGTTGTCAGACTGACAGCTCTGTTCACCAAGGCAGTAGTGTTGCTGGTAGTGCCTCTGTTGTCAGACTGACAGCTCTGTTCACCAAGGTAGTAGTGCTGCTGGTAGTGCCTCTGTTGTCAGACTGACAGCTCTGTTCACCAAGGCAGTAGTGTTGCTGGTAGTGCCTCTGTTGTCAGACTGACAGCTCTGTTCACCAAGGCAGTAGTGCTGCTGGTAGTGCCTCTGTTGTCAGACTGACAGCTCTGTTCACCAAGGCAGTAGTGTTGCTGGTAGTGCCTCTGTTGTCAGACTGACAGCTCTGTTCACCAAGCCAGTAGTGTTGCTGGTAGTGCCTCTGTTGTCAGACTGACAGCTCTCGTTTAGAAATCGGAGTAGGGCATTAACAACTGGGCTTCTACCCTTCAAACTGAACTATCTGCTATACTCCTGGCTCTCAGATTATAACTATCCATAAATGCCCTTAACTCTGAGTGTCAACTGTGGCATGTTGGTGTCAGAAATCAGACACAGGTATGGTAGGATTGTAGGCAGATCTCGAGTACACCTGTAGATTCCACATCACAACAGTCGTCCGTTGCGTGATAGAGCTGATGAATTGGCACATTACAGTACACAAATAACCCTGACATAAGAGAGAGAAGTTTAAGACGACGTTTCGGTCCAACTTGGACCATTAACAAAGTCACACTGACTTAAGAATGAGTTAGTCAGTATACAAAGGCGAGTGGGAAAAAGGACAGGAACAAGAGAGGAAAAAAAAGTAGTAGTTATAGGTACGTAGATATTGTTTCAGTCGCGCTATTGTGCGATTTTGTTCTTTAGTATATTACAGTCTTGTGCTATCAACTTGTATTTTGAGAATAATAAGAACTTCATTGACCTGAGACAAGGAGCCACAGGTCTATGGTGCATCCAACAAAACAGACAGACACTTGAATGTCACTAGTGCAGGATCTGGCTGGGTTATCAGTATCTCTGGCAGGTTGCTTCACAAACTAATATAAACCAAATTATATGTAAACTTTGCCAAATGGACAATTGTCACACCTTGCGTCATTATAATAATAATAATCATCTTTATTCTACAAGTACATGATACAATTTATACAGACCATAGCTGACATAAGTGAAAGTCCCTGGTTAGGCAGAGCATTTCGGGCAAATTAAGTTAATTTTGTTTCCAGGATGCGACTCACACCAGTCGACTAACACCCAGGTACCTACTTACTGCTAGGTGAACAGTGACAGCAGGTGTCTTAAGGAAACACGCCCAAATGTTTCCACCCGTACCTGGGATCGAACCAAGAACCTCAATGTGTGAACTGAGTGCGCTACCAACCGAGCTGAACTGCGATAAAATTAATTAATTCAGAGAACTTACTCATCAATATTTTAGAAATATCGAAGTATTTTATCCACAGTGACATATTACCAACCATTCTGGAAAAATACCCTGACTTTGTTCAACTGCCTCCCAGCATACATCAGGGGGATTACCAATAGACCCCTGGCTGTCTTCAAGCAGGCACTGGACAAGTACCTAAAGTCATTACCTGACCAACCGGGCTGTGGTTCGTACGTCAGTTTACGTGCGGCCTGTAGTAACAGCCTGGTTGATCAGACCCTGATCCACCACGAGGCCTGGTCTTAGACCGAGCGGCGGGGGTACTGACCCCCCGAAACCCTCTCCAGGTATACTCCAGGTATTGCCCACTGGTCACAGATCGGGCGGCGGGGGCGTTGACCCCGAAACCTTCTCCAGGTATGATGAAAATTAGACACATATGCAACATCTGAAGATCTTTACTGTAGACGTTTCGCCCTCCAGTGGCTTTATCAATACAAATTCAAGGACATAATTGGAAGGCAGTAGAACTATATACAAAAGATGAGATAATCAGTGCCTCAGCCAAGGCTGAGAGACTGATTACTAATGGTTGGCGAAACGTCTACAATAAAGATACCCAAATGTTGTACATGTGTCTAATTGTTCTTGTCTGTATTGTGTACCATTCATGTACACCCAGGTATACTCCAGGTATACTGTAAATAACTCAAGCTTGTTTATATTCAAGCACACATTGCTGAAATATAACGTAATACCAATAATTCACAACTGTAATATATTTTGTGACATAATTCATGTCTGCATAAATAACTCATTATGACTGTGACTAGACATAAACATGTAAATAGTTCATTACCACTTGTTTAGCTATTAAAACTTTGGGGCCCAGTTCCTGCACCCATTATGTGCCTCTATGATATTTTGACTACCGCCCACACCATGGGTATCGGGTATATAATAATGATATTAACTGGACACATGTGCAACACCTGGGTATTTTTATTACCGAAACGTTTCACCTGTATAACAGGCTTTAATTGGTAAGACACATGGGCAACATTTAGGCATCTGTAATCCGAAACGTTTCGCCTACACAGTAGGCTTCTTCAGTCGAGTACAGAAAGTAGGCAGGAGCAGTTGAGATGTGAAGACGATGTCATCAGTCCATCAGCCTTGAAGTCGTAGATCTGAGGTTGTCAAATCTACGACTCGACTGAAGAAGCCTACTGTGAAGGCGAAACGTTTCGAATTAAAGATGCCTAACTGTTGAGCATGTGTCTTACTTACCAACCTGTCGGTTTTGTATACCATTTTGATATTCAGGCTTTAATTAATTACTGAAGAATATAACACTGGAGACGAAAAAAATACTTTCACTGAACATAAGAAGGAGCACTGCAGCAGGCCTACTGGCCCATGCTAGGCAGGTTCAAGTCACATCCACTTCAGGAAGGATTAATTAGTATTCAACTAAATATGCTAATCATTTAGGCAATAAAAAATACCCAGGTGTGGGGTATTATACTATTAGTAATGTAAAAATACCCGGGTGTGGGGTACTGTGTACAATTAGTAATGTAAGACTTTTGAGGCCGTTGATTATGACAAAGAATTCGATATTCGATATTTTAGTAAGGCTTTTGACAGAGTACCACATCAGAGACTGTTAAAGAAAGTGGCAGCTCATGGCATTGGGGAAAAAGTGCTGTCATGGATCGAGTCATGGCTCACCAATAAGAAGCAAGAGAGTGTGCATAAATGTGAGTAGGGATCTGTAACAAGTGGCGTTCCGCAAGGATCGGTTTTAGGCCCGTTGTTGTTTATAATATATATAAATGACCTTGACGAGGGAATTACTAGTGATATGAGCAAATTCGCTGATGACACAAAGATAGGTAGGATAATCGATTCAGACGTAGATGTCTCGGAACTTCAGGAGGATTTAGACAAACTGAATTCGTGGTCAGAAAAGTGGCAGATGCAGTTCAATGTAGATAAATGCAAAGTTCTAAGGCTCGGGAATGTTCATAACCCTAGCACCTACCAGCTTAATAATGTTGAACTTAGCCGTACAGAATGCGAAAAGGATATGGGGTTATGGTAAGCAGCAACCTCAAACCAAGACAGCAATGCCTAAGCGTACGAAATAAGGCAAATATATTACTGGGATTTATATCCCAAAAAGTGTAAGCAACAGAAGTCCCTTGGTTATATACATTACACACACACACACACACACACACACACACGTGTCAATGCTTTTGTTACAGGGAGCAAAGTCAGGGTATTTTCCAGAATGGTCTGTAATATACCACTGTGGATAAGAATACTTTGATATCTTGAACATTTCTGAATGAGTAGTCTCCTGAATTCATTATTTTATCGCGCCAGTACATAATGACGCAGGGTGTGACGCACTCCAGTACATAATGACGCAGGGTGTGACGCACTCCAGTACATAATGACACCCAAGTGTGACAATAATCCAACTGGCAAAGTTTACATCTTGTTTGGTCTACATCTGGTGGTTGTGATTTAGCCTGCCAAAGATACTTGTAACCCAGCCGGAGGCGGGGGCAGTAGTAATCAGAGTCTGCTTATTTTGTTGGATGCACCATAGACATGGCTCCTCCTGCATGATAGAATGATGATAGATGGACTGACTGGTGTCAAACTCCTGAGTCTTAGGGTCAATAAAATTCAGTTGAGATTCTTTTCGTATTATTGTTCTCAAACTGCTAACTGATAAGCCAAGGTGTAATCTATCCCCTCTTTGAAAGCATAAAACTTAGCCAATTTATCCAGTTCTATCATGCATCTGAAGAAGGTCTCCTAGTATTACTGTCTCGACATTGTTATCAAGTCCTGACAAGACTCTCGAAAAGTCCTCTAAGAACTGGTCATGGGTGGGAGGGCGATAACTAGTTCCTACTAAGATGGGTTTGGTCTTGGAAGCAACACTTCAAACCATAGAATCTCCAGTTTATTGTCATTTAAATCAGGTCTTGGATTATAGACTAAGTCGTTCCTTATGTAGGCACATACCCCACCACCTTTTCTATTCCTTATCTAAGCATTTTTTATATTGTAACCTTCTATTTTGACCTCGTCGTCAGTCACCGTATCATCCAACCAGGATTCGAGATGGATATAACTGCCGCTCTAGTTCTGTTAGCTAGAATCCTAATCTCTGCCAATTTTGGAAGAAGTGATCTTGCGTTGACATGAATAAAGTGAGCCTGTTTTCCTAAAACAATCATAATCATCACTATATGGCAAGGGGTCATTAGCATTAAAATAGGTAAATTAATGTCATGTGCTAAAGGGTAACTGTGCCAAAAGTGCATTTGTTACAACAAAATGAAATCTGGCACCGTACCATAATCAGACACACATCCATTATGCACCCAACCCTGACACCTGTCACATCCCGGTAACTTTACTGTTCTTCTTTCGTACCTTGGTACGAGTGTATACATGTGTCTGGTGGTGTCTGGGATACAGATAGAATGGTTCTATCTGTGTATTACATATAGAGTTAATAAAAGACTAAGTTGCCCATGGCTTACTAACACCATCTAGATCCATCAATATGAAACATCTTTATGAAAAACAATATGAAGGGGCTTAATAACCAAAGATTCATCAAACACTATGCGTCAGTCTCACCAAATTAATCAGAAAGTCAAGCAACTATTCTATTCTAATAGATTCACTGAAACGAGAGGTGATATTAAAAAGACCTGGAAAACACTTTCTCAGATCCTGGGCACCCTCCAAACCGAATAGACCTAGTAATATTGTACTAACTAAACCAAACAGACGAAACTCCGGTCTACTGATACAGCTAACAAGATAAATGACTTCTTCTCAAGCATAGGATCAAATCTCGCCAGTAAAAATTCCAGTTACCAATGCCCGAGCTAATGATTATCTAGATGGAAACTTCCCAACATTCCTCTATCTTGCACCAACAGAGCCCACTGAAGTTAATGATTATTAACTTTTAAAAACAAATCAGGTAATGTAACCCCCAAACCAAAACCTTTTCTGTACAAACAGGGTCAAATCCTTTCACCCACTAGACTCCAACACTTTCCCGGGATCACTCAAAATAAAAAGGAGTATCCAAACACAAAGGTGGCGACAGATGAAAAAAAATTTTATGCCCAAAATCAAACTTGGCTTTTTTTCCCCAAAAATTTTGAGAAATCATACACAAAGCATCCTAAACCCCCCCTTTTAGTTTGGCTTGGGAAAACAAAGGCACAAATGATGCAATAATAAAAATGCTAGACATCTTTACCAGCACGGGAAAAAAAAAGAATACCCGCTTGGGCCCTTTTTCGACCTTAAAAAAATTTTGATACAGTAGACCACAGCATCCTATTCCTCCCTGATCATTACGGTAAAAAAGGCCATGCACTTACATAAGTCATAATTTTCAATGGAAAAAAAGTCTCGATAAAGACACAACCTACTAAAAAAAAACCCCGGGGTACTGGGAAGGTTTTGGTTCCCCCCTTTTTCCCTTTTTTCGTCAACGATCTTCCGGGGTATCTCCAACTTACGCCTTTTTTGCTGACGACACGTTTTTTTATCTCTCATACTAATTTACCCCTAATACTATTGTTAATGAAAAACTCGCAAAAATACAACCTGGGTGACTGTCCATAAACTTATTGAATCAGACAAACCTCGCATTTGTTTGGGGGAGGGCAAGTGAGGTCCCAATTTTAAAAAATTTTGCTTAACAACATCCTGCGGGAAAATACCTGGGTGTTAGTCGACTGGTGGGTCGATCATGGGGGGCAAGACTGAGGACCCATAGAAATAAGACAGACGTCCTCGATGACGCATGACTTTCTTGGATTATCCTTTGGGGGTAACCCCCCGGGGGGTTTAAAAAAGGGGAAAAAAATTTTCTTATCTTATCTTTTCCTTATTGCTAAACATAAGAGGGGGAAAAATTTTTGGGGCTACACCTTGGAAAAACCAAAAAACACCCTATTCAAACATAACAAAAAAAAGTATCCCCAAAAAAATTGACATCCTTTCGATACACTTATTAAAAAACAGCACACTTAAATAATATTCACTAATCTACCCCCACCCCACCTATGCAATTTGTGACTGGGGCTGCAAACGACAAATCACCTAAGCCAATAATAACCCAACAAAAAAAGCGGCGTGAACGCTCCCCAATCCACGCTAGTCAACCCCCCCCCCACTCTTCCAAAAACCCCCAAAAAACTCACTATACAAAAAAAATTTTTTCGTACTCTGTTTCAAACTAATTTAAAAAAAATCAATTAATATAAATCATGGCCTAAGCCCGACGGGTTCTACGACCCATGGAAAAAACTAGTCACAAAAATCTCTATGACTTTTTTCCCGGGCCCGGTTAAATCTTTTT
>WNWK01012863.1:0-50000 GCA_009830355.1 Cherax destructor
CAGTGTTCCTAAACAAGACAACAACACAGTGTTCCCACAACAATGACAACAACACAGTGTTTTCACAACAATGACAAAAACACAGTGTTCCTCACAACAATGACGGCAACACAGTGTTCCTCACAACAATGACGACAACACAGTGTTTTCACAACAATGACAACAACACAGTGTTTTCACAACAATGACGGCAACACAGTGTTTTCACAACAATGACGACAACACAGTGTTCCCCCAACAATGACAACAAACAGTGTTCCTCACAACAATGACAACAACACAGTGTTCCTCACAACAATGAAACAACACAGTGTTCCTCACAACAATGACAACAACACAGTGTTCCTCAAAAATGAAACAACACAGTGTTTTCACAACAATGACAACAACACAGTGTTCCTCACAACAATGACAAAAACACAGTGTTCCTCACAACAATGACAACAACACAGTGTTCCCCACAACAATGACAACAACACAGTGTTCCTCACAACAATGACAACAACACAGTGTTCCTCACAACAATTTTTTTTTTTTTTTTTTTTTTTTTTTTTTTTAAAAAAAAAAAAAAAAAAAAAAAAAAAAAAAAAAAAAAAAAAAAAAAGGGGCCCCCACGGATAAAAATTATCTAGGAACATTGCGTTTCTTTTCCTACTCAATTAACAGCTGTTTCCCTTCTCTTGTGCAGGTGTTAAGAAATCATATATATATATATATATATATATATATATAAGTTCTGTTTTCATCAGCCAGCGTGGGTATCTATAATGTTCTCAAGTTTCATTTTCACGTATGATTCAGCTCTGATTGACCCACGAAATGTTTAAAACGATTGTAGCAAACCACGGTACGGGTGGGGATTGAATCCGGCAGGCGAGTCGTAAACTCCAGGCCAGGCGTTCAATCCCATCCGAACCGGGGTTTGTTTTTTTCAGCTCTGGTTGCTAAATTATCAACCTATTTTTGAAAAGAACGAAAAGGTACAATATCGTGACTGGAACAATACACAAATAACCCACACATAGAAGAGAGGAACTTAAAGACGTTTCGTCCAACTTGAACCATTTAGTTTTTTTAAAAATATGTTAGCAAAAAAATGATTTAATATACAGACAAGATAAACATTATTTCACTTTAATGATTTTTTTGAGTCTGCTTTGAGTTCCTGTCAAGCTTGTAATGTTTGAGTTAAATTAGTTACTGGGGAGTAGCAGAGAATTATTCATATTTGAATGGGTCAGTCGCGACCTCTGTTTTTAAATAAATTTCATGGATGAAAATGCTTGTTCCCACCCGTAGGTTGTTCCAAAACGAAAAACATTTGGAACATGAGGGAACTCATCAATTTTTTTTTTTCAATAATGAATTTGTTTTGATATCAATAAGTTCCATTTGTATATTACCAGGCATCTTCATGATTTTTTGTTCACTAAGGGGAAAATGGGTTTATAAATGCGAGTGTGATTCCTTATTTAGAAAAAATCACTAAAACGACTTTCAAATGACTTTTGCAATAACCTGTTTTTTTCGATACTTTTTTAAAATTGCCCTTATCTTCAGCACATTTACTTTTTTTTAAATGTGGAAACTGGTTCAAATACACATTTCTAACAGAGAGATAAACAGTTTTAACTGCATCTTGAATGCACTGATATCATTTACTAAGCTAGGAAACAATTTATTCTTACACTGAGACGGCCAGTAACATCAACTTAAAATACTAAATCAAACAGCTTTTTTTTTTAGCACAAAAAAGATTTTTTTCCCCTCAGGCAGCTCATTTTTTTCTTCTAGAAAATTATGAACACTATCAATTTCCAAAATCCACTGAGAACCTGTCCTCAAAAAAAGGCACCATTTCACAATGCAGGATAACATAAACATATTCCAAATCTAAAAACCCAATATTCTCTATCTTCTGTTTAATCCTCTTGCTCTAATTTACGTACACTTTTTTCACCACTGGTAGCATAACATGTATATTTAACGTCTTTCCACAGTGATTGTTGGCATAATACAGAATTTTTTTTGGAGAGGACGACCTAAGAAGATTTTATGCAAAGTTGGAGTCCCAGCTGCTTTACCTATCACTGTATTCCGTCATTACAAACACTGATTACTTTACTAGAATCTAGTTGTAGATTTGCTAGAATGACTTTACTTTATCAAATATGTCTGATCCTTTTTGTTTTTTCATGAAGTGACTCAAGACCGATAAGTTTTTCCCAAAGAGTTACAATTATCATCAATTCCTTTAAAAAAACGCTTAACTGTACTACATATGTCAGCAGATTCGTCCAAAGGTAAATACAAGAAAGTACAAGCTTGGTCAAGGTTTTCAAGGTGCACAGATACATCATGGGAAGTTTTCAGTGCGTCTTGTAACTGGTTGATTTGACACGGTGTTTTTTTGTCTACTTTTTTTTTCCAATATTATTATCCCCAAAAGACATCTAGCAAATATTTGGAGACAAAGGCTTAGAAATTTTTCTCCATCTAAGAAAGGTTTCCGTCACCGCCAAACTTTCACAATTTCCTTTAACAAATATATTTTGTCCTCTTTTTTTTCGTCTTTTATCTTAATCACATAGTTTTTCCCCGTAACTCAGACCCAAACACTAATTGATTTTCTTCTGTTTCAGACTGATGTCCTTTATAGCGTCTATTAAGATCACACTTCTATTATCTATTATATTTTCATAAACAAGGCAGAATAGTTTTCCTGACTAACCAGCAATAAATAACTCATTTTCCCGCTGTTTATTAAACTAACGTTTAATACCCCCTTTTTTCTTTTCATTTTTCTTCTACACTGTGATGGGTAACCGACTGTAAACGCAAAGTTTCAAAAAGTACAAAACTTCAATTGTTCACAAAGAGTAAAGCACAACTCTACTGCACGAGTGTCAATTGTAAACTGACTGGTGTGGCACAGCAGCCACTGCTGGTGCCTGGCACCTCAAGATCAAACAAGTATCAAATGTGCACACTTAGAGAACAACCCTGTACAGAAGTCCTTGTAATGTCCCTGATAAGGGCAGAACACTGTATGTAGTGAGTATATAGCAACTTTCTATAAACACAGTGTGGTGAGTATATAGCAACTTATAAACAGTGTGTAGTGAGTATATAGCAAATTTATAAACACAGTGTGGTGAGTATATAGCAACTTATAAACAGTGTGTAGAGTATATAGCAACTTATAAACACAGTGTAGTGAGTATATAGCAATTATAAACAGCGCATAGTGAGTATATAGCAACTTATAAACGTAGTGTGGGTGCTCACTGTAATTTCTTCCTAGAATATTCCTTAACTGAAACAGATTAATGTGAAAGAAGATGACATTCGCTAAAAAGATGTGTACGAAATAATAAAATCACTAAAAATGACTGCTAATTTTTTTATTTATTCTCATTAAGATTCATTTCGTTATAAGTTACCTGAATTTCTGTTATAATTGATTCTACAACTCAGTCATTGGTTAATACTTTTTGTATCAATAGACTTGCTTTTTTATTATCATCACTAGTCCAAAGGGCCACTTTGATGCATGTGCCAAAAGTGGCGCCTGCTTTAACTGGTAGTTCATCATACTTTAACTGATTATCCAACATTATTATACCCAAGTTTCTGCAGAAACTCCGCGACTTCTCGGTGCTTTTCACACAACTCCAAGGCCGAGGGGCTGTATTGATAAAGCCACCGGAGGTTGTAAACGCCTACAATAAAGATACCTGATGTTGCCATGAGTATCCAAAAAAAAGATTATTATTTGTTTCCAACAGTGAAAATAAATTTGATTTTTTTTCTGAACAAAATAAATTAATATTTTAATAAATCATTTCAGTCACTAAAGCAAGTGGTATTTTAAACTATGTACTTTTCAGAGGTGGATACAACTTTGATCTATTTTGGCCTATTAACTCGCATGCATTTTTTAAGCGCACAGATTGATTGCTTTCCATACATGGCCCACCAAACTGTCTCCCACTGGGCCCCACACCTAAGACCGGCTCTGTGGCCACAGGTACACCTGCTTGATACCGGCTTGCAGATTTTCTGTTTTCTAGCGAGCCATTTTCATGCTTATTTTGGTATCGTCCACAAAGATGCGAAACTGTGGCCAGTTCTCTTTTTTTTAATAAATGCTGAGGATAAGAAAAGTCGAGGTGCTAGACACGGCCTTGGGGCACTTGTTTTTACTTTCCTTAAGTTGGATTTTGCTTTATTTACTACCAGTCTGAAGAACAAAAAAGGCATAATACCGTGACTGTAACAATACACGAATAACCCGTAAATAGTCGGACCGAAACGTCGTCCTAAGTTTCTCTCCTATGTTCAGGTTATTTGTGTATTACTACTAATCTCCGTGTTCTATTATCTAAAAAAAAATATTATTCTATTAATTACTTTTGCTAATTATATCTACTGATCTATCTTAATGACCAATATTCCATAATCGAGTCAAACGTCTTAGCGAAGTTCGTGACACCACATCTGAGTTTTGATTTTCTTCCAAAGTCTCTATAATTTGTTATAGTTGGTTATTAGCTTGACAAGCATGATCTTCACCCTTAGAGTCAACGCTGACTTAGTTTGCGATTGTCATTATTTAAAAATATGCAATTTAGCTTCTCACAACTCTTTCAAAGACTTTGGTGTGTGTTAACATAAGAACATAAGAAAGAAGGAACACTGCAGCAGGCCTACTGGCCCATGCGAGGCAGGTCCAAGTCTCCCGCCGGCTGCCAATGCCCTGACCCAGCCAGGTCAGGTTACATTCACTTAAGGAAGGAGAACTACTTCTAAAAAGTCGTTAGATTCTAAATTCCCTGTCATGAAATTCCAATCAATCTGACTAAAGTTAAAGTCCCCTAGAATTACTACGTTATCGTGTCTTGTGGCCTTAACAATTTCCTCCCAAAGTAGTCTCCCTTGTTCCCTATCTAAGTTTGGAGGACGGTAAATCACGCCTAAAATCAATTTTTCACACCCCTCTGAAAATTCTATCCAGACAGACTCTGTATGTGTTAATTCAGACTTTATACCCGTTTTTATGCAACAATTTAAATGATCACGGACATAGAGTGCCACCCCACCCCTTTCCCGATACTTCTGTCTACTTGGAACAATTTAAAACCCTGATGTGACATTCGGCAGGCAAGTCCCGATTTTTCATATTAAACCATGTCTCAGTTATTGCAAAAACATCAATATTACCCGTACTTGCAACTAATCTCAACTCGTCCATCTTATTCCTAGCACTACGACTATTGGTGTAATATATATTTAGAGACCCTCCTTTCTCTTTACCCTTCCTGCTCATCTCTGATTTTCCACTATACCTATTACTGTCCTTGTCATCTAGTGTCACTAGCTTTCCACTATCCACCTTATTCTGCCTATTACTAGTTCTCCTACAACTTATAATATTACTACACTGGGACTTCTCTGTTTTCCCCCCAAAACCCATACCACTAACTATTTCTAGTTTAAAGCCCTAACAGCTCCCTCCACTGCAGTTGCCAGTGCCCCCACCCCAGACCTGGATAAGTGAACCCCATCCCTGGCATACATGTCATTTCTGCCATAGAAGAGGTCCCAGTTGTCAATGAATGTTACTGAATTTTCCTTACAGTATTTGTCCAGCCAGCAATTGACACCAATTGCCCTGGACAGCCATTCATTTCCAACTCCTCTCCTAGGCAAAATACCACATATGACAGGGTTCCCACCCTTCTTCCTAATTATGTCTATTGCTGACCTAAACCTGCTAGTCAGGTCCTCACTCCTACGTCTCCCAACATCGTTGCCTCCAGCACTGAGACAGATAATAGGATTGCTCCCATTACCTCTCATGATGTCGTCCAGACGGCTAACAATATCCTCCATCCCAGCCCCAGGAAAGCAAACCCTCTGTCTCCTACTCCTATCAATCAAACAGAAAGCCCTATCCATGTACCTAACCTGACTGTCCTCAACAACAACAATGTTTTTACCTTCCTTTGTGTCTTTCGTCGTGACGCTCCCAGAAGTCGACTCACATTCATCGGGTAGCACGGAGAATGGGTTCGATGTTTCCACAACATTCTCCTGGGTCTTCGTTGTTTCTACCTCTCCACCCGTCCTCTTGAGCCTTAACTTTGTCCCATGCGTTTTAGCCACTGTCCAGGTTCCTTTCCTGGCTTGAGGATTCTCAACAGGAGGATTACTACGAATCCTCTTGTTTTCCTCAGTCAGTCGCTGTATCTCAAGCTTAGCTACCCTCAGTTCTTCCCTCAGCTGCTGGTAGAGTAGCTCAAGAGAGGACATCTTCTTCAGATTGACAGAGAGCACACAAGCGGTAATTTGATGGTAACGACTTGTCCCCTGCTTTATAAATAGGAATTACATTAGCCATCTTCCACGTATCAGACACTACACCTGTTTGAAGAGATAGGTTAAAAATGTTAGTTAAGGGTTCACAGAGTTCAATTTTGCATTCCTTAAGAACCCTTGAAAATAGCTCATCAGGGCCTGGCGATTTATTTTGCTTCAAACGGTCTATCTGTTTGATAACCATTTCGCTAGTGACTGTGATACTACATAATTTATCTTCTTCAGGCCCACTAAAATACCTAATTCTTGGGATATTATTAGTGTCTTCCTGGAAATAAATGGTATAAAATACCGACACAATGGAAAAATAAACACATATGCAGTATAATGTGATCCTTTATTGACAACGTTTCGCCCACGCAGTGGGCTTTATCGAGTCACGGACTCGATAAAGGATCACATTATACTGCTTATGTGTTTATTTTTCACATTATACTGCTTATGTGTTTATTTTTCCAGTGTCTTCCTGAGTGAAAACCGAGAGAAAATAATTATTAAAAATAGAGCACATTTCATTCTCTTTGTCAGTAAGATACCCATAATTATTTTTAAGGGGACCTATCTTATCTCTAACTTTTGTTCTATACACCTGGAAAAAACCTTTTGGGTTAGTTTTCGAATCCCTAGCAACTTTAATTTCGTAGTCCCGCTTAGCTTTTCTTATCCCCTTTTTAACGTCCCTCTTAATGTCAATATACTGATTCATAAGATGACCCTTACCTCTTTTGATACACCTATAAATTCCTTTCTTCTGCCCTAAAAGATATTTGAGCCTATTATTCATCCATTTTGGGTCATTTCTATTCGATCTAATTTCTTTATATGGGATAAATGTTCTTTGGGCAGCATGTATAGTGTTCAGAAAACTGTCATATTGATAGCTCTCTTCATTACCCCAGTCCACAGATGATAAGTGTTCTCTAAGTCCATTGTAATCTGCTAAGCGAAAATCTGGGACCGTTACTGAGTTATTCCTACTATGAAACTTCCATTCAATGCCAAAGGTAATTGATTTGTGGTCGCTTGCGCCGAGTTCCTCTGTAATTTCTAAATTATTAACAAGGGTTTCCTTGTTTGCCAGAACTAAGTCAAGCAGATTATTTCCCCTTGTAGGTTCTGTCACAAACTGCTTCAAAAAACAATCTTGAACTACTTCTAAGAAATCGTTAGATTCTAAATTCCCAGTCAAAAAATTCCAATCAATTTGACTAAAGTTGAAGTCACCCAGAATAACTACGTTATCGTGCATTGTGGCCTTAACAATTTCCTCCCATAGTAGTCTCCCTTGGTCCCTATCTAAGTTTGGGGACGGTATATCACACCTAAAATCAATTTTTCATGCCCTCTGAAAATTCTATCCAGACAGACTCTGTATGTGTTAATTCAGACTTTATACCCATTTTTATACAACAATTTAAATGATCACGGACATAGAGTGCCACCCCACCCCCCTTCCCGTTACTTCTGTCTACTTGGAACAATTTAAAACCCTGAATGTGACATTCGGCAGGCAAGTCCCGATTTTTCATATTAAACCATGTTTCAGTTATTGCAAAAACATCAATATTACCTGTACTTGCAACTACTCTCAACTCGTCCATCTTATTCCTAGCACTACGACTATTGGTGTAATATACACTTAAAGACCCTCCTTTCTCTTTACCCTTCCTGCTCATTTCTGTTTTTCCCTTATACCTATTACTGTCCTTGTCACCTAGTGCCACTGGCTTTCCAATATCCACCTTATTCTGCCTATTACTAGTTCCCCTAGAATTTATAACATTACTACACTGGGACTTCACTGTTTTCCCCCCATAACCCATACCACTAACTTTTTCTAGTTTAAAGCCCTAACAGCTCCCTCCACTGCAGTTGCCAGTGCCCCCACCCCATACCTAGATAAGTGAACCCCATCCCTGGCATACATGTCATTTCTGCCATAGAAGAGGTCCCAGTTGTCAATGAATGTTACTGCATTTTCCTTACAGTATTTGTCCAGCCAGCAATTGACACCAATTGCCCTGGACAACCATTCATTTCCAACTCCTCTCCTTGGCAAAATACCACATATGACAGGGTTCCCACTCTTCTTCCTAATTCTGTCTATTGCTGACCTATAGCTGCTAATCAGCTCCTCACTCCTACGTCTGCCAACATCGTTGCCTCCAGCACTGAGACAGATAATAGGATTGCTCCCATTACCTCTCATGATGTCGTCCAGACGGCTAACAATATCCTTCATCCCAGCCCCAGGATAACACACCCTCTGCCTCCTATTCCTATCCTTAAGACAAAATTCCCTATCCATAAACTTAATCTGACTATCCCCAACTAAAACAATGTTCTTACCTCGACTGGCGGTGTGCATGACGTTCTCGACGGTCTTTGTAGAGATGGTCTTCGCTGGGATGTCTTCACATTCGTCTGATAACAAGGAGAAAGAGTTGCTGGTTTTCACAGCAGTCTCCTGGACCTTCTTCAACTTCAGCTTCGTCCCTTCAGATTCGACTAGCATCCATTCGTTGGTCTGATCATCGGCGACATTGTTCCGGGGATAATCCTTGCATATACCCTTCAATCGTTGAATCTCTCTTCTAGCTTCCGTTAATTCCGCCTTCATTTGGAGATATAGCTGCTCGTAGTCGAGGGAAACCATCGATAAACTCGATAAAGCCACTGCGTGGGCGAAACGTTGTCAATAAAGGATCATATACTGCTTATGTGTTTATTTTTCCATGTATAGAGCTGTAAATAAATGGTATAAAATACCGACACAATGGAAAAATAAACACATAAGCAGTAAGTGATCCTTTATTGACAACGTTTCACGCAGGGCTTATCGAGTCACAGATCTGTCTGTGACTCGATAAAGCCCATTGCGTGGGCGAAACGTTGTCAATAAAGGATCACATTACACTGCTTATGTGTTTATTTTTCCATAGAGCTGTAAAATAACTTTTGGACTTCTGTTGCTTATACTTCTTGAAATAAATTCTAGTAATCTGTTAGCCTTATTGCGCACACTTAGGCACTGTTGTCTTGGCTTTAGATTCTTGGCTTTAGATTCCTGCTCAGGGGACAAGTCGTTACCATCAAATTACCGCCCAATAAGTCTAACTTCAATTGTAGGCAAATTATTAGAGTCGATTATAGCTGATAACATAAGAAGCCATCTCGATAGGCATAATTTGATTAATGATACTCAACATGGATTCACCAGGGGCCGTTCCTGCCTAACTAATTTATTAACTTTTTTCAGTAAGGCTTTTGAGGCAGTTGATCATGATAAAGAATTCGATATTGTTTATTTGGATTTTAGTAAGGCTTTTGATAGAGTACCACATCAGAGACTGTTAAAGAAAGTGGCTGCTCACGGCATTGGAGGAAAAGTGTTTTCATGGATCGAGTCATGGCTCACCAATAGGAAGCAGAGGGTGTGCATTAATGGGGTTAAATCTGAGTGGGGATTTCAGTAAGGCCTTCGATAGAGTACCTCACAAGAGACTCTTAAGAAAGGTGGCAGCTCATGGTATAGGAGGTAAAGTTCTAGCATGGATAGAGGCATGGCTTACCAATAGAAAGCAGAGAGTTTCCATTAATGGGGTCAAATCTGAATGGGGATTAGTCACTAGTGGCGTTCCACAAGGATCAGTTTTGGGCCCATTGTTGTTCATAATTTACATAAATGACCTTGATGAAGGAATTGCAAGTGACATGAGTAAATTTGCTGATGATACAAAAATAGGCCGTATAATTCATTCTGAGCAGGATACCAGTGAACTCCAGGAGGATTTGGACAAATTAATGTCTTGGTCTGAAAAGTGGCAGATGAAGTTTAATGTGGACAAGTGTAAGGTGCTAGTCGTTGGTAATGAAAATATCCCTCGAATTTATAAACTAGGTGAAGTAGAGCTTGATCATACAGAATGTGAAAAGACTTGGGAGTCATGGTAAGCAGGAATCTAAAGCCAAGACAACAGTGCCTAAGTGTGCGCAATAAGGCTAACAGATTACTAGGATTTATTTCAAGAAGTATAAGCAACAGAAGTCCAAAAGTTATTTTACAGCTCTATACATCACTAGTGAGACCTCATTTGGATTATGCAGCTCAGTTTTGGTCACCTTACTACAGGATGGATATAGATTCATTGGAGAACATACAAAGAAGAATGACTAAAATGATTTACAGTATAAGAAATCTCCCGTATGAAGATAGACTTAGAGCGTTGAATCTCCACTCTCTGGAGAGGCGTAGAATGACGGGAGATATCATCGAGGTGTACAAGTGGATGATGGGTATAAACAAAGGAGATATTAATAAAATACTGAGGATATCGAACCAAGTAAGAACCAGAAATAACGGATTTAAATTGGATAAATTTAGATTTAGAAAGGACATAGGCAAGTACTGGTTTTCGAACAGAGTTGTAGATGCGTGGAACAATCTTCCGAGTGGGGTGATAGAGGCTGGGACCTTGGGTGGATTTAAAAAGAGATTGGACAAATATATGAGTGGGAGGGGCTGGGTTTGATTAGTGTCGTGAGTACGGGAATAAATTCTTAGGTAGTGGTGGTTTTGATAAGGACCTGCCTTGTATGGGCCAGTAGGCCTTCTGCAGTGTTCCTCCATTCTTATGTTCTTATGTTCTTATGTAACAAGTGGCGTTCCACAGGGATCGGTTTTGGGCCCGTTGTTGTTTATAATATATATAAATGACCTTGACGAGGGAATTACTAGTGATATGAGCAAATTCGCTGATGACACGAAGATAGGTAGGATAATCGATTCAGACGTAGATGTCACGGAACTTCAGGAGGATTTAGACAAACTCAATTCCTGGTCAGAAAAATGGCAGATGCAGTTCAATGTAGATAAATGCAAAGTTCTAAAGCTCGGGAATGTTCATAACCCTAGCACCTACCAGCTTAATAATGTTGAACTCAGCCGTACAGAATGCGAAAAGGATCTGGGGGTTATGGTAAGCAGCAACCTCAAACCAAGTCAGCAATGCCTAAGCGTAAGAAATAAAGCAAATAGATTACTGGGATTCAAGGGTCCACTGTATAAACAGTGGTACCTCCGTTAACGATGGTCCCCAAACTCGTCCTTTTATGTAAGTTTATTTTTTTAAATGCTTTTGTAAGTGTATTTTTGGGGGTCTAAAAGGACTAGTCTATTTTACATTATTCCTTATGGGGATAAATTCGTTTGGTAATGGCACTTGAACAGCATTCTGGAACGAAAAAAAATTTGTTAACCGAGGTACCACTGTATATGTAACTGTATTTGTGTATACCTGAATAAACTTACTTACTTACTTATAGTATATTCTGGGCAGTATTTGAACACTATTGTGTTAGCTCTAGCTATAGAGCTAGTTATTTATAAAAGAAGAAGACTACGTATATGTATTTCAACTTGTATAACGTTTCTCTGTGAACAAGACCTCTTTAAAGGGGGCTCCTTGATGAGGTAAAGAGGCTATCGGTCTGAGGAATTGGACCTTTTGATCTTCTTCCTCAGACCGAACCTAATTACCCCCCAATCCACCACCCCTTTTCCCATCTTCCCCATCCTCCCTTTTCCCTTTCCTCCTCCCCCTCCTCCTCATCCCTCCCTTATTTCCTTCCCATTTTAAGAACATAAGAAAGGAGGAACACTGCAGCAGGCCTGTTGGCCCATACTAGGCAGGTCCTTCACAATCCGTCCCACTAACAGAATATTTGCTCAACCCAATTTTCAATGCTACCCAAGAAATAAGCTTTGATAATTCTATTTATTCATGTGCGAGTCCCACTCAAATCCAACCCCTCTCACTCATGAATTTATCCAACCTAAATTTGAAACTACCCAAGGTCCTAGCTTCAATAACCCTACTAGGCAGACTGTTCCACTCATCAACTACCCTATTTCCAAACCAATACTTTTCTATATCCTTTCTAAATCTAAACTTACCAAGGAAGGTAAGAACATTGTTCTTGTTGGGGATAGTCAAATTAGGTATATGGATAGGGCCTTCTGCTTGAAAGATAGAAGTAGGAGACAGAGGGTTTGCTTTCCTGGGGCTGGGATGCAGGATATTGTTAGCCGTCTGAACGACATCATGAGAGGTAATGGGAGCAATCCTATTATCTGTCTCAGTGCTGGAGGCAACGATGTTGGCAGACGTAGGAGTGAAGACCTGACTACCAGGTATAGGTCAGCAATAGACATAATTAGGAAGAAGGGTGGGAACCCTGTCATATGTGGTATTTTGCCAAGGAGAGGAGTTGGAGATGAATGGCTGTCCAGGGCAATTGGTGTCAATTGCTGGCTGGACAAACACTGTAAGGATAATGCAGTACCATTCATTTGCAACTGGGACCACTTCTATGGCCGAAATGACATGTATGCCAGGGATGGGGTTCACTTATCCAGGGCAGGTGTGGATTTTCTTGCTAGCTCAGTTGAGGGTGTTGTTAGGACTTTAAACTAGGATTAGTTAGAGGTATGGGTTTAGAAATGGAAAATACTGAATGTCGAAATATAGATCTAGGCTTTGATATAAAAAATCTTAACAATAACAAGGACAGTAATAGGTATAGTGGTAAAACAGAATGGAGCAGGAAGGGTAAAGATAAAGGAGGGTCTTTAAAAGTGTATTATACAAATAGTCGTAGTGCTAGGAATAAGATGGACGATTTGAGATTAGTTGCAAGTGCAGGTAACATTGATGTATTTGCCATAACTGAGACGTGGTTCAATACGAAAAATAGGGACATGCCTGCTGAATGTCATATACAGGGTTTTAAACTGTTCCAAGTAGACAGAAGTTTCGGGAAGGGGGGTGGAGTGGCACTGTATGTCCGATATCGCTTGAACTGTTGCATAAAAAATGGAATAAAGTCCGAAATAACACATACAGAGTCTGTCTGGATAGAATTTTCAGAGGGGCATGAAAAATTGATTTTAGGTGTGATATACCGTCCCCCAAACTTAGATAGGGACCAAGGGAGACTACTATGGGAGGAAATTGTTAAAGCCACAATGCACGATAACGTAGTTATTCTGGGAGACTTCAACTTTAGTCAAATTGATTGGAATTTTTTGACTGGGAATTTAGAATCTAACGACTTCTTAGAAGTAGTTCAAGATTGTTTTTTGAAGCAGTTTGTGACAGAACCTACAAGGGGAAATAACATGCTTGACTTAGTTCTGGCAAACAAGGAAACCCTTATTAATAATTTAGAAATTACAGAGGAACTCCGCGCAAGCGACCACAAATCAATTACATTTGGCATTGAATGGAAGTTTCATGGTAGGAATAACTCAGTAACGGTCCCAGATCTTCGCTTAGCAGATTACAATGGACTTAGAGAACACTTATCATCTGTGGACTGGGGTAATGAAGAGAGCTATCAATATGACAGTTTTCTGAACACTATACATGCTGCCCAAAGAACATTTATCCCATATAAAGAAATTAGATCGAATAGAAATGACCCAAAATGGATGAATAATAGGCTCAAATATCTTTTAGGGCAGAAGAAAGGAATTTATAGGCGTATCAAAAGAGGTGAGGGTCATCTTATGAATCAGTATATTGACATTAAGAGGGACGTTAAAAAGGGGATAAGAAAAGCTAAACGGGACTACGAAATTAAAGTTGCTAGGGATTCGAAAACTAACCCAAAAAGTTTTTTCCAGGTGTATAGAACAAAAGTTAGAGATAAGATAGGTCCCCTTAAAAATAATTATGGGTATCTTACTGACAAAGAGAATGAAATGTGCTCTATTTTTAATAATTATTTTCTCTCGGTTTTCACTCAGGAAGACACTATTAATATCCCAAGAATTAGGTATTTTAGTGGGCCTGAAGAAGATAAATTATGTAGTATCACAGTCACTAGCGAAATGATTATCAAACAGATAGACCGTTTGAAGTAAAATAAATCGCCAGGCCCTGATGAGCTTTTTTCAAGGGTTCTTAAGGAATGCAAAATGGAGCTCTGTGAACCCTTAACTAACATTTTTAACCTATCTCTTCAAACAGGTGTAGTGTCTGATACGTGGAAGATGGCTAATGTAATTCCTATTTTTAAAGCAGGGGACAAGTCGTTACCATCAAATTACCGCCCAATAAGTCTAACATCAATTGTAGGCAAATTATTAGAGTCGATTATAGCTGATAACATAAGAAGCCATCTCGATAGGCATAATTTGATTAATGATACTCAACATGGATTCACCAGGGGCCGTTCCTGCCTAACTAATTTATTAACTTTTTTCAGTAAGGCTTTTGAGGCAGTTGATCATGATAAAGAATTCGATATTGTTTATTTGGATTTTAGTAAGGCTTTTGATAGAGTACCACATCAGAGACTGTTAAAGAAAGTGGCTGCTCATGGCATTGGGGGAAAAGTGTTCTCATGGATCGAGTCATGGCTCACCAATAGGAAGCAGAGGTTGTGCATAAATGGGGTTAAATCGGAGTGGGGATCTGTAACAAGTGGCGTTCCTCAGGGATCGGTTTTGGGCCCATTGTTGTTTATAATATATATAAATGACCTGACGAGGGAATTTCTAGTGATATGAGCAAATTCGCTGATGACACGAAGATAGGTAGGATAATCGATTCAGACGTAGATGTCAGTGAACTACAGGAGGATTTAGACAAACTCAATTCCTGGTCAGAAAAATGGCAGATGAAGTTCAATGTAGATAAATGCAAAGTTCTAAAGCTCGGGAGTGTCCATAACCCAAGCACTTATAAGTTAAATAATGTAGAACTTAGCCATACAGATTGCGAGAAGGACTTGGGGGTGATGGTAAGCAGCAACCTTAAACCAAGACAGCAATGCCTAAGCGTACGTAATAAGGCAAATAGATTACTGGGATTTATATCAAGAAGTGTTAGCAACAGAAGTCCAGAGGTTATATTACAGCTTTATACATCATTAGTAAGGCCTCACCTAGATTACGCAGCTCAGTTCTGGTCTCCATATTACAGAATGGACATAAATTCGTTAGAAAACATTCAGCGTAGAATGACTAAATTAATACATAGCATTAGAAATCTTCCTTACGAAGAAAGATTGAAAAAACTTAAATTACATTCACTTGTAAGACGAAGAATGAGGGGAGACATGATCGAGGTATACAAGTGGAAAATGGGTATTAACAAAGGGGATATAAATAAGGTCTTGAGGGTATCTCTCCAAGAGAGAACCCGCAATAATGGATTCAAGTTGGATAAGTTTAGATTTAGAAAGGATATAGGAAAGTATTGGTTTGGAAATAGGGTAGTTGATGAGTGGAACTGTCTGCCTAGTAGGGTTATTGAAGCAAGGACCTTGGGTAGTTTTAAATTTAGGTTGGATAAATTCATGAGTGAAAGGGGTTGTATTTGAGTGGGAATTGCACATGAGTAAATAAAATTATCAAAGCTTATTTCTTGGGTAGCATTGAAAATTAGGTTAAACAAATATTCTGTTAGTGGGATGGAATGTGAAGGACCTGCCTAGTATGGGCCAACAGGCCTGCTGCAGTGTTCCTCCTTTCTTATGTTCTTATTATTGCGGGTTCTCTCTTGGAGAGATATCCTCAAGACCTTATTTATATCCCCTTTGTTAATACCCATTTTCCACTTGTATACCTCGATCATGTCTCCCCTCATTCTACGTCTTACAAGTGAATGTAATTTAAGGGTCTTCAATCTTTCTTCGTAAGGAAGATTTCGAATGCTATGTATTAATTTAGTCATTCTACGCTGAATGTTTTCTAACGAATTTATGTCCATTCTGTAATATGGAGACCAAAACTGAGCTTCTCTCCACAGGCATTCTAGTTCCTAGGTAGGGGGAAGGGTACCGTGGTCCATTCCTATTCCGTTGAGGTTCTTGGCGGTGGTGTAGTTTGCCGTGGAATCTGGATCGCATGGGGATGTCCCAATCCCTCTCCGGTCTCCCGGGGGGTGGCCTTGGGTATCTTTCGGGCGATGGGTGTATCTCTGGAGGCCACCTTTCGGATTCCAGGGGTGGTGGCCGAAGGCGGTATGCTTTGTGGTGGATATCCGGCCGCCCTCTTTTTGTCCGCCAAGGTGGCTCGGTGGATGTGAGGTTGCTATCCCGGATTGCTGGTTTACTGGCATGAAGGGTAGGGTATGGCACAGGTTCCATGCAGCATCTGCACTACTTGAGGTGTTGAGGTCCTCTTGGGCGCAGAGGGGGATTTACGCCCCTTTCATTCCTCCTAGGAGCTATTCCTCCACGTTCCCCCCTTTTTTTATTCTTTTTTTTTATTTTTATTTTCTTTTCTTCTTTTTTTTTTTTTTTTCTTAAAAAAAAAGAAAGAAGTAACCTAACCATGGATGCCCTAATCAGTGACTCTACCCCCGGGCCCCTTGATACCGCACCTAGTTCTGACCCTACCTTGATAACGGATAACTCTTCGGACAACCCTAATACCCCTGTACATGAAGCAGGTGCCAGTTCGTCACCTGCTTCAGGTCCCAGGGACCCGACTGGCCCTTTCGATACGTCTGACCTTCGCTCTTCTCTGACCTTGATTCCCTCGACGGTGCGGCAATTTTCGAATCACTCCCCCGTCTCACATCAGACCATCCCTGGTCCCACACCCAAACGACCAAGACCCACACATGACGATTCGACACTTTCTTCTCGTTCATCTCAGAAACGACAAGCTCGTCACACACTCCCCTTAAACTCTCTGTTTCAAACTACTCAATGGACAAAGTTTTTTACTCTTCGACCGACTTCTCCTAATACCTATCTTTCAGACCATAGTATTGGTAAGGCTCTGCTACGCCATGTTGGTAAAGACATCTCATTTCAGGCTCTCAAGAGCGGCACTCGCATCATCACGGTCCAGAATGCTGGCCAAGCTCGAGATCTTTCTCTTCTTACAACCATTGATACTACTCCTGTTACTATTGACAAGCACCATTCCCTCAATTCTTGTTGTGGTTCTGTCATTTTGCCCCACACCATTGTCCAACGGAATTTCCAGACATGTGGTGATGACATTTTCGAGCAGCTTGAGCTCCAAGAACTCCCTATCCTTAAAGTTGACACTTTTGTCCTCCCAGCCAATAAGCGAAGACGTTATCCTTGCAATATAGCTCGTTTAATGTTTGACTGCCGAGAACTGCCACCTTCGGTCTACATTGCAGATCAACGTTTACAAGTTCGAAAGGTGACCCCTACACCACAGCAGTGTAGAAACTGCTGGCGTTTTGGTCATCTAGCAAAATATTGCAGGTCCATGGCCGAATGCCCAGTCTGTGGTGCTGACGACCATGCCAGTTCTTCTACTCTACCTCCCTCATGCCTTAACTGTCATGAGGCACATCCTTCGTATTCTTGCCTTTGTCAGGTTTACCTGAATGAGCGGGAAATCCGTTGTCTCAAAGAGGTGGAAGGCTTCTCATATGCTATGGCTGTCTCTCATCTTCGCCTTCAAGGGAATCTTCCCCGTATTTCCTATTCTCGCATTGCTAAATGTCGCCCCGCTTCTGGGGTCCCAACTTCCACGACTTCCTCTGTGGTCGCCTCATCCTCATTTACCCCTGTCTCGAATCCTTTTGATGTTATTGGCTCCGAGGTCCCTACCTCGGCTTCCCATACTATCCACACTCCTTCCTCTATTCACTCCCACAGTTCTGAGTCTACACGTCCTCGTCCTTCACCTAAACCTCAGCGCCCCCTTCCCCTCTTATAAGCCCAGCAAAAAATCCCTATTGCCAGGTTCTTCGCCTTCGACTAGTTCTGTAATGTGTATGGAGGTTCATCCTCCTCCTCATACACTACCTTAATCCCCTGACCCCTCCCAAGTCCCTATGACAGTTTCCTCTTCTATCTCCTCATCCTCTACTTTAGTACAATCTATAGACTCCCCGATAGTTTCTTCCATTTCTAATGTAGTCTCACATTCTGCATCTTTGACTTCCGAAACACTGGAAGCTATTGCAGAATATATTTCAGAGACTGGGCCGATGATGGACACTACTCCATCTGAGGTTCCTCATCTCTCTTCGTCTCAACCCCTACTTCCTTCACAACGTCTTCCTCCCTCTCTGATTACAGGTTTTCCGCTGCCTCCACACGTGGACTTTTCTAACCCTAGTCCATAGCTTCCTCTCACTTCCACTTCTATTTTTTTCTCCATAAATCATGGCTTATTTGCAGTGGAATATCCGAGGCCTCAGGGGTAACAGGGGTGAGCTTCAGGTGTTGCTCTCCCAGTTTTCCCCTATTGGGGTCTGTTTGCAAGAACCCAAATTACAATCCACTGTTATCAGGCCCTTTTCAGGCTATAATTTGTTATATTCATCGGATCCTTTTTCCGATGGAACCTCTAACGAAAGTGCTCTTCTTATACGCACTGGTGTTCCATACCGTCAGCTCTATGTCCCTTCTTCCTTACATTACACCGCAGCCCGTATCCACTTGAATAAGTGGTATACACTCTGTTCTTTATATCTCTCCCCTTCGCGGGCATTGTCTATCCCAGATGTTGATTTTCTGGTTTCTTCCTTACCGCCACCCCTTCTATTACTTGGCGATTTTAACGCACACCACTTTCTCTGGAGAGGGTCGCACTGTGACTCCCGTGGCATTCAGTTGGAGGCATTTCTTGCTTCTCTTCCCCTCCATGTTTTAAATATGGGTACTCCTACCCATTTTGATCCCCGAACTCATTCTTTCTCCTGCATCGATCTTTCCATCTGCTCTTCATCAACTGTCCTTGACTTCACCTGGTCTGTCCTCCCGGACTTACATGACAGCGATCATTTCCCAATCATCCTAAAGTCCCCTCTGTTTTCTCTACCTTCTCATTGCCCACGCTGGCAATTTGACCAGGCGAAATGGGACCTTTACGCACATCTTACTGCCTTTCATGAGGTTCCTACCTCGTCCTCCATTGATGAGGTTTTACATCTCTTTTCGTCCTCCATCTTCACAGCGGCTTCACATTCTATTCCCCAAACCTCGGGCAAGCATCCTCAGAAGTGCGTGCCTTGGTGGTCTCCTACTTGTGCTCGGACAGTGCGTTTGAAACGCGCTGCATGGGGCAGGTATCGGTATAACAGAACCACGGAGAGACTCCTTGATTTCAAGCAGAAGAGAGCTATTGCTCGCCGTGTCATACGTGATGCTAAACGCACTTGCTGGCGAGATTACGTTTCTACTGTCACTTCGGCTTCCTCGATGAGTGCAGTCTGGAAGAAAGTGCGGAAATTGAGTGGTAAATTCTCTCCCGACCCGGCTCCTGTTCTTCAGGTTGCTGGTGTCAATATAGCACACCCTCTTGCCGTTGCCACTGAAATTGGTAATCATCTCGTCCGCATTTCTCAGGGGCTACATCTATGCCCCTCGTTCCTTTCTTCTAAGTCTGCCAGCGAGTTAAAGCCCTTAGATTTTTCTTCTCTTAGAGAAGAATCCTATAATGTGCCTTTTACCCTTCAAGAACTGGAGGCAACACTCTCTGCTTGCCGATCATCGGCAGCTGGGCCAGACGGCATACATATTCGTATGCTACAGCATTTACATGAGTCTGCTCTTACTGTCCTCTTACGACTCTTTAATCTCATATGGTCGCAAGGAGTTCTTCCCCAGCTGTGGAAGTCTGCTATTGTTCTCCCTTTTCGAAAACCATGTACTACGGGACATGATTCCTCTCACTACCGTCCCATCACTCTTACCAGTGCAATTTGCAAGGTGATGGAACGTCTAGTTAATAGACGTTTGATGTGGTATTTAGAGACTCACAATAGTCTCTCCCCTAGTCAATATGGCTTCCGTAAGGGCCGTTCTGCCATTGACCCCATGCTGCGCTTGGATACGTATATTCGTAATGCCTTTGCAAATAACCATTCGGTTATCGCTATCTTTTTCGACCTTGAGAAGGCTTATGACACAACTTGGAGATATAATATCTTGGCCCAGGCCCACTCCTTAGGCCTCCGAGGCAACCTACCATTCTTTCTTAAGGCCTTCTTAACTGACAGGCATTTCCGGGTATGGGTTAGTAATGAACTCTCCCCAGAATTTGTCCAAGCTGAAGGTGTCCCCCAGGGATGTGTTCTGAGCACAACACTCTTTCTGCTTGCTATAAATAATCTGGCATCTGTTCTCCCATCCAATATTTGGTCATCGCTCTATGTGGATGACTTTGCTATAGCTTGCAGGTGCTGACTGTCACCTCATTGCAGTTTCCTCCAGCATGCCATCAACCGGGTTTCTGATTGGGCCACCACTCACGGGTTTAAATTTTCTAGTAGCAAAACTCATCAAATTACGTTTACTAGACGTTCAGTGGTCTCTAACCATCCATTGTAATTATAAGGCTCATGTATCCCAGAACGTGATACAGTCAGGTTTCTCGGCCTCCTGTTCGACCGTCGATTGTCCTGGAAACCTCCCATTACCTCTCTGAAGGCAACTTGTCACACCAGGCTGAACCTTCTTAAAACCCTCGCACATCTTTCATGGGGGGCTGATCGTAGAACCCTCCTTCGCCTACATTCAGCCCTAATTTTGTCGAAACTCGATTATGGTGACCAGATATATTCTGCGGCCTCCCCTGCTACTCTTTCCATCCTTAATCCCATCCATCACCAGGGATTACGCTTATGCCTTGGTGCATTTCGTTCTTCCCTGGTTGAGAGCCTCTATGTAGAAGCGAACATTCCATCCTTATCCGATCGTCGTGATGCACATTGCATTCGCTATTTTGTTCGCTCTCATGACCTCTGCAATCCTTCCATGTATAGGATTGTTACAGATGTTAGTAGGCGCTCTTTATTTGTTCGTCGCCCCTGCTTACTTCGTCCTTTTTCTCTTCGTCTACATTCACTCCTTTCTTCCCTTCAGCTCCCACCTCTATATGTTCATGTGACATCTCCCTTTTCCCTACCCCCTTGGGAAGTTCCTGCTGTCCGTGTCTGTTCTATTCCTCTACCTTGCGCGAAAGCCCAACTACCTACGGCGGCTTCTCGCTCTTTCTTTCTAGACCACTTCCGTTCTCATTCCCATGCCATCGCAGTATACACCGATGGTTCAAAGTCATCTGACGGCGTCGGATTCGCAGCAGTGTTTCCGGACAGCGTTGTACAAGGGCATCTATTACCCTCGGCTAGCATATTTACAGCTGAATTGTATGCCATTTTTGTGGCACTTATCCGTATTGCATCTATGCCTGAGTCACCATTTGTGGTCGTTTCAGACTCCCTTAGTGCTTTACAGGCTATCCGTAAAATTGATACACCTCACCCCCTAGTTCTTCGTATCCACCTTTGGTTACGCCGTATCTTTAGCAAGCATAAAGATATTGTTTTTTGTTGGGTCCCTGGTCATGTTGACGTACAGGGCAATAAACAGGCAGACACTGCTGCTCGGTCAGCAGTACATGACCTTCCAGTTTCATATAGAGGTGTTCCTTTCACGGACTATTTTGCGGTCATTGCTACCCACCTTCGCACCCGTTGGCAACAACGCTGGTCTGACCTGCTGAATAACAAACTTCATTCTATTAAACCGGTTATAGGTTTCTGGCCTTCTTGTCACCAATGTCGAGGTTGGGAGACTACTCTCTCCCGTCTTCGCATCGGCCACACTCGTCTTAAGCACGGGTATCTCATGGAGAGGCTTCCTGCCCCTCTCTGTGAGCATTGTCAGGTTCCAGTGTCTGTTCGACATATCCTGTTGGACTGCCCACTCTATCAACGAGCACGCAGAATTTACCTCCAACGACGTCTTCGCTCTGTGGCCCTTTCTTTACCTTCCCTTCTTGCAGATGGACCCTCCTTTAATCCTGACTCCCTCATTGGCTTTTTGACAGAAACTGACTTACTACACAAACTCTGAAGATTATATCTCTAGCACCTCCCTCAGTCCCTTCTGCCTCGATCTCTTGCTACCCTCCACCCCTGCACTATCCACCGTCATCTTGCACTCCATACCCTACTAATCGTCCATCTCCCTCTTACAACCCACTCTCCCTGCATCCTACAATAACCTGCAGCGCTGTATAACCCCTGTGGTTTAGCGCTTCTATTTGATTATAATAATAATCTGTGAACAAGAGACTAAGATACATTAAGGGAGAAGTATTGTATAACGATTCCCTGGATTATTTACTCTATATTATAGATAATCTGAATTATGTATAATGAAACATTAATGAATATAATTCATTAAAAATAAGATTTTAGTCGAAGTTTAATTTCTATCCCAAACTCTCTGTTCATATTGTTATGCCTGAATCCAATACAAAAGAAGCACTAATTTTTATGTTAAGGCATAACAAATGATAACTCTTGTTGATAATAGTGATGAGTTTTTGTGTTTCTAACACTAATGATAAGTGTTGTTGATAGTGATGAATTTCTTGTGTTCTGTTTCTAACACTCGCGTTCTCTCAGCCAACGTGGCAGGGTGTTTGGAGGGCTAGCTCCTGGATTATCAAGGATAGCTCCTGATCAAAGAGGCTGACCACAGCACGACTGAACAGGAAACAGTGTGAATGCTCTGGAAAGATTCCAGAGCAGCGAGAGGACATCCCAGTACATTGTTTCAGCGTAAATAGTGGAAGTGTTAAACAGTTTGTGAGGAGAGACTTGTTTGTTTTATGCTCAGCAAGGAAGATGACTGTAACATTCCTTTCACTGACTTTGAACTTGATGCAGCACTAACTAAGGGCAACTCCACGTCACCTGGTGAGGATGGTATTACCTACAATATACTAAGATTGCTGTGTCGAGTACCAGGCAATCCTTTACTGGAATTATACAACATGAGCTATGTAACTGGGGAGCTCCCTAAATCTTGGACCAACAGCCTCATCATTCCCATTCCTAAGCCCAATCAACAAAATTCATTTCGCCCAATATCTCTTACTAGCTGCTTATGTAAAACATTTGAGAGGATGATTCTTAATCGTCTCATGTACAGAATCAAACATTTTTTGTCCCCCCGGTTGCATGGTTTCATGCATGGAAGGAGTGTGCACCATTGCATAGCCACATTTCTCACTCTGCACACTGACAGCTCATACACTACCTTCCTTGACCTTAAATCTGCTTTTGATGTTGCCAACCAACATGTACTCATTAGTGAACTTGCCAGAATGGATGTTGGAGGATGGCTTTTCTGCTGGATTAAAGGCTACCTGTCCAACAGAAAGTCTTCTGTGTTGTTCCAAAGGCATAGAAGTATAACTAGACTTTGAATTAGGAACCCCAAAAGGAGGTGTGCTCAGTCCCACTCTATTCAATATTCTAATTAATGCCTTACTTAATGCTATGCCTAGCCAGCCCCATCATTATATGATCAGTTTCGCTGATGATATAATGATTCACACCACCGGATTCTCCAACACCCAAAACATCCTTAACCATGTACTAGCATCGTGTCAGAACCTGGGGTTGATAATCTCTACTGATAAAACAAAGATACTCAATAGGCGTCCTCCTCGACAGAGAGGCACAGTTCGCCAGATCCAGTTGCATGATGGATCTCTTCTAGAATATGTAAACAGATACAGGTATCTAGGCTTTGAGGTCCCACTACTTGGACCTGTTGTAACGAGACTTTGTCGTCAATACAAAGAAAGGCTGAGAGCACTTAGAGTTGTGGCAGGGTTTCACCCCAGGTATGGTGCTAATGTTAAAATTGTGAAAATTATGTATATCTTGCTTATATTAGATCATTGGTTGATTATGCTGTGCCACTACTTGCTCTTGTGTCTGACTGGAAGCTTGGAGGGCTGGAAAAACTGCAGAACGAAGCAATGAGGATCATTTTAGGATGCCCTCGTACTGCCAAAATTTTAAATATGCAGAAAGAACTTGATATTCCAAGCATCAGAGATCGTGTTACTGAAAGAAATATCCTAATTGGGGTTAATATGCTCAGGCAAGCCCATTCAAACCCCTGCACAGAAGCCCTCCAAACTTTCCTCAGCACTGGTGAACATCCCTCCAGATGGATCGAAAAAATTGGAACCGACCTCTGCATGAATCAGATACATGATCTGTGGTAAGTAGGGCAACAGCGGCACTTCTCCGCTCCCTTCCAAACTACCATCCCTCCATTTGCCCCCAAACTACTTCTTAAATCACAACCAAAGCTTCGCCTTGAAGCCAAACATAATGCTTTAAGCTGTATTGATAATTTAGCCAAACAGCACACTCTCTCACAAATTATTTACATTCATGGTTCTGTTCACCAATCCACTGGTGCAGCTGGTAATGCTGCCGTTGTCATACAGAGTGATGGCTCTCTTAAAGAAATTGGAGCACGCATCAATAACTGGTCCTCTAACCTTCAGACAGAACTGTTTGCCATACTCCTTGCACTCAAATGCGTCCATGTATCTAAGGTTGACTCTCTAATTGTAACTGATTCTCTGTCATCCATAAATGCTCTCAACTCATCAAGTATAACTTGTAGCATGCTTGTGTCAGAAGCCAGACACAGGTATGGTAGAATTGTGGATAGTAGAGTCAGAGTGCACATGCTGTGGATTCAATCTCACATTTGTCTTCAGAGATGCATGATAGAACTGATAAATTGGCTAAGTTTTACGCTTTCAAAGAGGGGGTAGATTATAATCATGGCTTGTCAGTTAGCAGTTTGAGAACAATAATACGAAAAGAACTTCAACTGAATTTTATTGAATTAAGACTCAGGGAGATTGACACCAGTCAGTCCATCTATCATCATTCTATTATGCAGGAGGAGCCACATGTCTATGGTGCATCTAACAAAATAAGCAGGCTCTTGGATGTCACTACCGCCCGCCTCCGGCTGGGTTACAAGTATCTTTGGCAGGTTAAATCACCACCACCAGATGTAGACCAAACAAAATGTAAACTTTGCCAGTTGGATTATTGTCACACCCTGCATCATTATGTACTGGAGTACGATAAAATTAATGAATTCAGAGACAACTCACTCAGAAATGTTCAAGATATGTCAAAGTATATTATCCACAGTGGTATATTACAGACCATTCTGGAAAAATACCCTGACTTTGCTCCCTGTAAATAAAGCATTGCCACATGTGTGTGTGTGTGTACTCACCTAATTGTGGTTGCAGGTGTCGAGACTCAGCTCCTGGCCCCGCCTCTTCGCTGTCCGCTACTGGGTCTCTGCTCTCCCTGCTCCATGAGCTTTATCATACCTCGTCTTAAAACTATGTATGGTTCCTGCCTCCACTATATCTTTTTCTAGACTATTCCACTTCCTGACTACTCTGGCTGAAGAAATGCTTCCTAACATCCCTTTGACTCATCTGAGTCTTCAGCTTCCAGTTGTGTCCCCTTGTTTCTGTGTTCCCTCTCAGTATTTTGTATGTCGTTATCATGTCTCCTCTGACCCTTCTTTCCTCCAGTGTTGTTAGTCCTATTTCCCTCAACCTTTCCTCATAGGACAGACCCCCGAGTTGTGGAACTAACCTTGTCGCAAACCTTTGTGTGTGTGTGTGTGTGTGTGTGTATGTATGTGTATTGATTACCATTTTGTCCTATGCACATGTCGATTGAAAACTGGGCCTGTTGTATGTGCGTGTGTGTGTGTGTGTATGTATATATGTAATTTGTTCATGATTGTAACTATATATGATGTGATTATGATTCATTACCTTTGTAACTTGTCATGATTGTAACCAGCTCTACCTGGAGCTCATTACCTTTGTAACTTGTCATAATTGTGACCAGATTTAGTTCATTACCGCTGTAACTTGTTCAGCTATCAAAACTTTGGAGTCCAGTCAATGGACCCATTATGTACCTCTGTAATCTTTTGACTACCACCCACAGGATGGGTATGGGGTGCGTAATAAAGATATTAAACTAATTAAACTAAGGTGTGTGGGGCTGAGGGTTTCCAAGTCAGGCGGGAGCAGTCAGTGCCTCCCTCCCCCACACAGCAGGGGGGAGGGGGCGGGTTGTGTGGGTGAAGATGAAAGGAACATCGTTTTGGGGAACCACTTCAAGATGCCCAATGCCATTCACCCCCCTCCCCGGGCTGCCCCATGTGTGGTAAACTGACTCTCACAACCATTCAACCCCCCTGCCTCACCCACCCCTCCCAGCGCCACCCCAACTGCAGGTTTTTCCCTCACAGCCCACGATGTCAGCGATGGCACAGGGTGTGCCAGGCTCACGGGAACCTCTACTGTAGAGGCAGCGCCGTGGAGTTCGACCGCGTTGCAGCTGTCAGGTGTGCCACAGGCAGTGTGCACTCATTTCATCAAGCTTCAACATCCGTGCACACGGTGGATGTCTGGGCACCCGGAGGGCTCCAGGTGGGAACAACCAACAGCCCCTCCCAGCAGACAGAGGGCCTGGGATCTGCAATCAACTTGGCATCCACCAGGACATTGACACGTCCTTAGGGCAGCTCTCCCTTGGGCTGCTAGAGAAGTCGCTGACCTCTTGGGGAGGGTCGATGGTGCTCCTGCAAGCAGCAGATCCTGGTGCAACCTGCTGCTGTTTGCAATGGCTGTCTGGCTGTTCTGTTGTGGGCAATGGATGCATTCCCTAGAATGTTTGTTCCTCATTACTCTGTAATTTGTTCAGAACTGTAACTATGTATGATGTGATTATGATTCATTACCTTTGTAACTGTCATGACTGTGACCAGCTCTACCTGGAGCTCATTACCTTTGTAACTTATCATGATTGTGACCAGCTCTACCTGGAGCTCATTACCTTTGCAACTTGTCATGATTGTGACCAGCTCTACCTGGAGCTCATTACCATTGTAACTTGTCATGATTGTGACCAGCTCTACCTGGAACTCATTATCTTTGTAACTTGCCATGAGTGTGACCAGCTCTAACTGGAGCTCATTACCTTTGAAACTTGGTGATAACTGTGACCAGATCTAGTTCATTACCGCTGTAACTTGTTCAGCTATCAAAACTTTGGAGTCCAGTCTCTGGACCAATTATGTACCTCTGTAATCTTTTGACTACTACCCACAGGATGGGTATGGGGTGTATAATAAAGATATTAAAGTAACTGTTTCTAACAATAATGATAATTGTTGTTGATAGTGATGAGTTTGTTGTGTTCCTAACAATAATGGACAATTTTTTAGCAAATGTATTTCTTCAATGTTTTTGAACCAATTAACCCTGTGGATTAAGCACAGTAGACCGTTATATTACACAGTAGTAACGTTCCTGAAAACGCAGTGTTAGGTAAATCCATGTTAGATAAACTGAAGAACTTATAAGAAAAATAGGGTTATGTTCCTATAAGCCCAAAAAAAGCCAAACAACTTGTTTTTAGACCTTCAGATCTTACAAAAATAAAAGTGAATATGTAATTGTAGTTCACTGTCATTATGTATTATGTTGTTTTTACTTGTTAAGACTACAAATGCAACAGAAATAATAGTATTTCTTGCCTTAAATTGTGAGTGCTGGTGTTTGTAGATGATTGTGAAGAGAGTGGAGAGTTATGCTGTGGCCCTACTGGGTTGAGGTGGATGTTCAGGTACTGAAGTTGATGGTTATACTGGAGTGTGCATAAATTCTGTAATGGATTTCAGTTCTATTTTACCCTGCTGTATATTATACAGTTGATGGTAAGGAATCAGCTACTCTAGACACCATTTCAGAGCACTGCTTCTATATTTGTCAGAGTCTTCAGTGAAAAAGTCTAAGTTTAAGTCAGTAAGTCAGTCAGTCAAGTCAAGCCCCATGGACTGATCACTAAAGCTCTCGCTTCACACTGTGAGGGTCTGCGTTCGATTCCCAGTGTGAGTAGAAACATTGGGCGTGTTTCTTTACACCGGTTGTCTAGCTGCTGGGTCACCATTTGGAGAAGACCCGGGCCGGATGTACCGGCAAACTTACAGCAACCTATTGTCTATGTTCACCCATCAGTAAAATGAGTACCTAGGAGTTAGTCGACTGGTTTGGGTAGCATCCTGGGACAAGGACCTAATTTGCCTGAAATGCTCTGCATAACAAGGGGTTTTCTATATAGTAGTACGTCATTGATGTCAGCTAGGCCTGTATACCTTGTACGTTTTTTTTTTTTTTCAACAAGTCGGCCGTCTCCCACCGAGGGAGGGTGACCCAAAAAGAAACAAAATCCCCAAAAAGAAAATACTTTCATCATCATTCAACACTTTCACCACACTCATACATAATCACTGTCTTTGCAGAGGCACTCAGATACGACAGCTGAGAATAAGTCCCTCCCAGCTGTCACTATCCCAGACCCCTCCTTTAAAGTGCAGGCATTGTACTTCCCAATTCCAGAACTCAAGTCCAACTAAATCAATTAACTGGTTTCCCTGAAACCCTTCACAAAATGTTACCCTGCTCACACTCCAACAGCTCGTCAGGTCCCAAAAACCATTCGTCTCCATTCACTCCTATCTAACACGCTCACACATGCTTGCTGGAAGTCCAAGCCCCTTGCCCACAAAACTTTCTTTACCTTGTACATGTACTTGTAGTAAATAAAGATATTATTATTATTATTATTATTAAGTCAGTCAAGTCAGTCAGTAAATCAGTCAAGTCAGTCAGTAAAGTCACTCAGTAAGTCAGTCAGTAAAGTCAGTCAAGTCAGTCAGTCAGTTGGTAAGTCAAGTCAGTCAGTAAGTCAATCAAGTAAGTCAGTCAGTAAGTCAGTCAGTCAGTCAAGTCACACAGTTATTCATCACACAAACTCATATATTTACCTCATTCTTTTTAACTGTACAAACTGACGCTTCATTAACCCTTTCAGGGTCCAAGGCATTTTTGGAAGGGGTGTGCCAGTGTCCAAGAATTTTCAGAAAAAAAAAATCTTATTTTTTCTTATGAAATGGTAGAGAATCTTTTTCTGAAGGTAATAAAACAAAAAGTACAAAATTTGATTGAAAATTGATGAAATTATGCTCTCACGAATTTTGATGTGTCAGCGATATTTATGCATTGGCGATTTTGCCGAATTTGACTCCCATTTTAGGCCAATTACATTATTCCAGTCGACCAAATTCTTAGCTACTTCACTAGTATTACTTCTATTCTATCGATTGAGCATATGAAATCGCGCAGTCAACTGTTTCAACTACAAAATAAAGTGATTGGAAATTGGTAATTTAGCCAATTTAACTCAAAGTTCAAAATATTCCAATTTCAAAATAGGGTGCAGAATAAACAATGCAGGCATTCCTGGCACTAAACTAACATTTTCTCTGTTCATTAGTTACATTTTCAGTCTTTACGAATGAATTCCATTTTGGTTTTTTATTCACATAATGAATTTTTATTCAAACGAAAAAATGGAAGATTTACTGTCATGCAATATTGTAATAATTGTACAAATAATATCACCACATTTGTGAACGTATATTAGACTTACCAGCGCTGGCGCGTATTAGACATGAGGTCATTTGTTTACTCTTGAACATCGGCAAAAATTGAACATTTCCGCTACTTTGAGCTCAGTTTCAAGCCATTTCCATTACTAAAACCAATCAAAATCATCTCTATATCTGTAATATATCTTCAATTCTATCAAATGAGACCAAGAAATCGCAAATACGTACATCTATAAAAAGTATATGAAAAACACTGCAAAGTCACTGTTTTAATCAAAAATTACGGTTTCAGTTTTTTTTTTCTCATTGTGCACTGTGTGCTGCAGGATTTGTTTTATGTGGTGCACACTTACCACATAGATGTATTCTCTCATATCTAGGCCCAAATTTACCGCTCAAAGCTTATCAGAGTGAGCTGAGCTCATGACGTTGAACTACGGTTTGGACCTAGAACTCAAAGCCGTAGAACTACAGCACGGACCTTGAAAGGGTTAAGGCCACAGGTAAGTAGATAGATAGGCCATCTCTTGTGCAATACAGCCTCTCCTCACTTACCAATGTACTCGTTTACCGACAACTCAGAGTTACAACAGGCTCTCCGACGAATTACCTGGAGAGAGTTCCAGGGGTCAACGCCCCTGCGGCCCGGTCTGTGACCAGGCCTCATGTTGGATCAGAGCCTGATCAACCAGGCTGTTACTGCTGGTCGCACGCAGTCCAACGTACGAACCACAGCCTGGCTGGTCTGGTACCATCTTTAGGTGCCTGTCAAGTGCACTTGGAAGAGGAAAATGAAAGTACAAAAGAAGTTCACAGTAAAGGGGTTAGCTGGTGTGTTCGTGTGTGTGTTTACATTCTCGGTGTCTCTCTGGCAGCTTAATTAAGAAATTATTATACTCAGTGAACAAGGTATGTTGATGGTAATAATAATAATATTTTTTTTTTCAACATGTCGGCCGTCTCCCACCGAGACAGGGTGACCCAAAAAGAAAGAAAATCCCCAAAAAGAAAATACTTTCATCATCATTCAACACTTTCACCACACTCATACATAATCACTGTCTTTGCAGAGGCGCTCAGATACGACAGCTGAGAATAATAATAATAATAATAATTAAGGAAGACTGAAAAAATTTGGAAAAAAAAATTTTCTTATCAAAAAATAGTGCAAAATTCTGGCAACATTTTGGTGTAAACAGCTTGTTTCTATCATATTTCTCTATGTTTTTTCTTAAATGTAATTTTTTAGTTCTTGCTTTCATAAATAATACATGTTGCCAATTAGTGTTTTTTTTCCCACCCAAAATTACGATTTTTATGATTGTTTCATTCAAAATACACTACATAGCAATATCTCTGATGCCTCCTTTCAAGTGCATGAACTAATGCTAGCTCAGTCGCCTCTGGGGTCTCAACAATTGTTGATGTGTGCAACATGATGAGATTTAGTGCTCCATATCCATAGAGTTTTACAGAAAAAAATATATCAATAACTCAGAAATTAATTATTGACATTGTGAGCCATTTTTTTGGGAAAATTATTAATAGGATTGTAATTATTTTTGCACACTTTATTGAGTAAAGATGGCTCTACAAACACCCATTGAGGATTTCTGATATCTTTCACAGCTTTTTGTGTATTGATTTTTTTCCCCACAAAAAATAAACACAAAAAAATCACTAACTTCAACATTTTTTAAAATAGAATCTATTGACATATTTGCTAAAATGCATTGGGTCAACAATTATATAGCCTTCATCTTTCATCTGTTAACTAGAGCATTGTACATCTTCCCAGTTTTGTAAAATATGGAAAGTTTTGTGACTCCTCAAATTTGGAATAATTTATTTTTTTCTATCTAACTTAAAGGCAAAAAGTCAATACAAAGACAGTGTATAGGTTTTTAAAAGCTGTATAAATCACTGTAAAAATCCCATTGAAATTAGACCAAAATAAAAAAAAAAGTGTGAATTCATTCGCCTCCCTTAAACTTACTTTACAGTATTCACCAAAAGCACATCATATTTCTAAAATTATCCTATATATTTATCTAAAGGTTATACATTATTTATACTATTTTTTCTAATTACATGAAATTTATGGCACACTTCTCCAATAGCTATATATTACGTATATTTACATGTCATGCAGAAACCTGCATAACACCCCCACCCCTAGACCATAGGTCTCACTCTGCTAGCTGGGTCCACACGGACACCGCTAGGTAAAAGGGGGGAAAAAAGAAATGAACAAACATTATAACTGGAGAATTAGTCAGACAATCATGGACTTTTTGGCACTGCTCATATGTAAAATTACTTTAAGAGTCTGAGGCTATTAGACTGCAGACATGTGAAACTCACCTAACATAAAAGTGATCAAGTTCTATGCCAAACGAGCCCACAGTCACGCTTTGACAAAATTATGTTAGGAAAAGGCACCATCACAACACAGCGGTGGCCACACACTGGCATTGATGCGTTTTACTAAATTACAATAAACATCATAATAATGTAAAGATTGAACTTTGTACATACTACCCTGAGAAGTGCCATTTAATAACAAACATAAGTGCTAAGTATCACACCTATTGATTTCCCATCTATCTCGATACATGTCAGTAATGCTGTAAGACAGATTTAAAGTATGTATGACACCACAAAAGCTTTGAAACAGGAACACTATCAAGGAGTAGTGAAAAGAAAGAAAAAGAAAATTTACTTATTAAATTCTACATAGAACAAAAGATCCTATAACCACCCCCGTCTCACAGCAATCTTTAGTAAACAAAACTGGTTCCCCATGACACACCTCTACGAGAATCAGGAGAGCACGGGAGAGGAGAATAATATCAGGCCCCAAAAACCAGGTGAATAGTCACATAAATTTTGTTGGCGGGACTGTGGCCATAAACACTGGAGTCATCACCAAAGACCCCTCAAAAAGGTGGACCTACCAGGCCGGCACCTACATGTCATTCCAAGGACCCTGGAGTCACCCCAGTGGTGATCAAAAAAAAAAATTAAAAGTCCTGGAGAAGCAAAACACCCCAGATCATTTGATATGACCCAAAAAGTGGGGGGCATCACCGCCAGCCCCACGTTCACCCAAAACATTAGGTCCAACAGCCCCTATACCAACATAAAACACAGGTGAGGCATACCAGCCAACACCAAAACACAGGTGAGGTGTACCAGCCAACACCAAAACACAGGTGAGGCGTACCAGCCAACACCAAAACACAGGTGAGGCGTACCAGCCAGCACCTAAAAAAAAACGGAGCATACCTTACCTAGGCATGGCACCTTATGTGACTACCCCCAAAACACACAATAAGGCACTCTGATACCTCCAACTCCGCTCAACCTGCCCTTCTCCTTTTTGGTGGTCCAAGGTTCCATCTACTCGTCTACCGCAAATCACTGCAAAACAAGAACAGATAAGTAATCTATACACTACATCTTGTACATTATTTACACACAAACTTGATCAGCAACCACATTCTCCATTCCCTTCACGTAATGAATCACCAGGTTTAGAAGTTGGAAAAACGAGGCCCATCTATTGAGGCTCTGAGGGTGGTTCCTCATTAAGTGAAGGAAACGTACTGGATTGTAGTCACTAGAGACCATAACAGGATGCAGATACCCTGTTACATAAACAGAAAAGAAAGTTAGCACTCCCAGAACTAAAACCAGAGCTTCCTTTGCTATGGTGACATAGTGTCCTTGGTGTCTGTTACATTTCTCTGAAAAGTAGCTGACTGGCAGTACTTGCCCTGCTCTACCCTGCAACAAAAGTTCCCCAACTCTTGTATCATTTTGCAAAACCCAAGGTGGGTAACTCAAGTTTACAAATAAAAGATCATGAGGGTTAATATCATACAAAAGGTTCATGTACAAAGATATTAATGTTACAATTATGAATGTGTCCTTAGCACATCGGGTCATGGTTATCAAATAATACTGCCACAAACTCACAACTGTGGTATCTAGTACATCAAGTAAATTATTCATAAGAGGGAACCCTCGAACATTAGTTAGCAAATTTACTTTGCGGCAGTCAGTGGACCTGCTGAGAGTGTCATCGAGTGTGAGACCCTTGAAAGGCAACGTCCACTGACTCTCGCTAAGTACATTGAAAAGATTACAAAACTTCACATCTTCCTCACGGCATGTCTCTTCCCACAAGGTTATGTTGCCACACACACAGGCTGACTGTGCTCAGCCAACATTTATCTCATGGGGATTCACCTGGCCCCCATTTTCAGCATCCCAAAACTCCTTCGCAAAGACCCACCACGGCTGAGCCACTACTACAACCCTTCTTTCAGTAGGTCCAACGTTTCCGCAATCTCGTACAATTTTCCAGTGTACATCATCTTCATCAGGGACTGTATCCACCATCAGTTTCCACACCAACCCAATCATAGCTTTCCTAGGAGCCGGCTCCAGTATAACCAACCTCCTTGCCAGCCTCCAGATCAAGTAGCACCACCACATGGTCCCACGTTATCCTGGGCAGACTCGTAGGCTGGTTCACTAGTGCCGCCCCTCTTATCTTACCCAAACAGTCTCTGAAACTGAGAAAAAACACCGAGGGGGAAGCATCACCATTCTCACCTAGCCCATGACTTAATGATTCCAGAGTGCTTCCCCGCACGGTAATGAAAAATAGGGGCATCCCCTTATCCCAGCCCTTCTGGTACTGGGGATAACAAAAGTGCATCGGCCTGAGAGACTGGTAAAAACACCCGACTTTTCTGTGACTTTCAAAGTGATAGACATCCTTAAGTAAGGATCTCAAAGCTACATGACATTTTATATAATTGGAATTCTGGTTGGCTTGGTGAAAGCCTCGCTGACAAAATTTTACCAGAAATCTCAAAACCACACACACAAAAGTATTAGGGAGGGGCAGGAACTCTGGTACCCTGGTAAAAAGAAAAGTGTTTGGGAAACAGTTATTAGTCAACTCACCCCTCTCAATACTGGAATATTCTCCACCTGGAATCTGTAGAGAATTTAGAAACTTTTTCTCAAACAGCTCTGCCATGACTGCTTGGTCACCTACTATGTAAAATAAACATTTGGCAAATTTGGGAAACACTTTCCCCGTAACAGCTGCCATTTGAATAGCCTTCAAAGAGTCACTACATCCCTTGACCCTAACCAGCTGCGTCAGCAGCCGGGTCGTCACTCCCATGCCAGCACTGAAACCTCCCCTTAAACCGGGTTTTACCGGGGCCAGGTTGTCACTGCCCAAAGTCTCCTGCAGGTCAGACTCAATGAACAGGCTCCCCAGGCCCCAGTCACCACAGTCAGTAGGAAGATCAAGGCAGGGTACAGAAGTTCTTCTCTTGCTTACTTGGCTATTCATATTACACACTGAAAATCTGTCAGTCACGATTACTCCAGTTTGTGCATTTCCAACTGTTAAAGCAAGGTCCTGTGAAACCAAACATTCCTCACTGTTGAGGAGACCCAAAACATTGTTGCCTAGTAGGTCAACACCTGCAAAAGGAACATCTTCTGTAATACCTACAGGGAGGTACCCAGACTGATACGCAGACTCCACCCATAACCTGTGCACCGGAGTCTTGACAATACCTCCAGTAATCCCTTTGAGAAAAATGTGCAAACCAGTGTATGTGTCACTCGACACTGGCAATACACCCCTGCGAAGCAACGTGTACGTGCTACCAGTGTCTCTTAAAGACACAACACCTGATACCCTACCTTCATTTTGGTGTAAGGGCACGGTAGACCTGCTGGAATAGACCTTCATCCGAGGGTCTAAGACAGCTGGACTACTCTGTGTACCTTTGGGCAATACAGCAATGCAAGCAACAGCATGTGTAACTGGTGTACTTACTGGAGACGTATCTGCTGCAGCCTGGTCTCTAATCATCTGTCTACAATATGGCTGCAGGTGGCCCTGTTTATTACAATAAGTACAGAAATAAGGTGTAACGAACCCCTGCCCATTTGACCTAGGTTGGGTCTCTGGACGCTGAAGACCTGGGCTCGTCCTACCTGTTCCCTGGAGTCCTGGACCAGTGGCTCTGGACTTGAAACTTTCCTGGGTAGGTACTGGAAATTTAGGCTTATTAAAACTCTGGTTATTAGGCTGGAAAACCGGTGGCTGAAATTTCTTATTCCTACTGGTAGGTGAAGAAAACTTACCATTATTAGTAAGTGGTGGGTAAGCATAGTATATGACAAAAAAACTTTTGTCTTTCAGGGTGAGGTAAAAATATACCTTAAGTAAAAGGACACAAATGCAACTAATGTGACATTTTATTGTGGCAACGTTTCGCTCTCCAGGAGCTTTTTCAAGCCGTACTATGAGTTATGAATACTTTTTTTTATCACCTAATGTTAATGAGTTATGAAAATGTAATGCTATATTGATATCATTTTTTGCTTAGGTTTAGTTTTTTTATTCAATGTTTAACTAGGTTGGGTTAAGTGATTTATTATGTTTTATTTGGGAATATTTGAAAATGTTTTCCATATTTTCGTCTTTTACGAGACATAATTTTTGTAAATTTTGAGTTAGAAGTAGTTTTGTACGAAACTTTCACTGTCAGTGGTGTTTGACAGTGGGAGGGTCTTTCCCTTTCATATAATTTTGGTAGGGTAGTTGCAAATAAGCTGAAGAAGTAGGTAGGGGATTTTATACTGTGATGCATATGTCATGATTGTATGTTTTTGATAACTTTGGTATGCTTAGTTTTCTTTGAAATTATTTAGTTGTTTTGGCATGTTTTAGTGTATGTTGTGGCAATGTTATGTATTGTAACTTTTGGGCGATAAGGTTTTTTTTTCCTTATTGTAAGTGATAAACTGTTCTGTACTATGTTATGTCGAATGATGCAGAACGGTTTTTGTTCTTGCAGTCATATGGTTATGTACATAAGGTTTTAAATAAAATATAAAAAAAAGCTTACATCAGCGCATCTGGACTTATTGCCCTAAGACAAAATACAAAGTGAAACGTGATTTAGACTTCGCAACAGCAGTTGCTGTAAGTGAATATAATGCTGGGTATGAGATATCGTGCCTAGACACCTGAATATTTTTATGGCGGTGAAGTTAGTGAGTCTATTGCTAAAGTAACATCTCTGGTGATCATCACAATGAGTGTTTATCGTTACTCCAAAATTGGTAAAGCTCTGGAAGAGAGTCTGGAGGAGATGTTGGAGAAGAAGCAGCTGACAGTTGAGCGTGCTGACAAAGTCAAGAAAATCTTCAATGAGAAGATAACAAAGACGCTGAGGGACATTCCCTATGGTGAAGAGGAAAGTTTCATTGAACATCTGAAGTTTGAGGAACTGTTGCAACAACATACAAGGAACTTACAGTGACAAGAAAACTGACGGTGACTACAGCGAAATGGACCAAATATGACCAAAAGAGGAGACCGGCATTCAAATACCAGACCCGCTACCAGACGTACAATCCTGACAAGCAACGTTTTCCACATCACTGAAGTGACTGACTCCCATATCAACTGCACAGTGTTAATGTGAAGTCAACATAAGGAAAAACCTAATCAACAAAATACAAGGAAACTGACAGGTCTGTAATGTAATGTCGATTTTTTTCCCTCAGTGCCAGGTGAGGGGTGGAAGTGATCATTTAAACATGGCTGACTGACATTCAATCACCAGCTATTGCCAGAGGTACAACTACGAAGCGACATTCTAATTATACTGACAGTACCTGACCATCATATCAACTGCAGCAGTGTTAATGGGAGGGAAACACAGGAGAAACCGATAAATCTACAAAACAAACTCCAGGAAACTGTCAGGCTATACCGGCGGTTCTCTCTCAGTGCTAAATGTGGGAAAGAAGTGAATAGTTAACCAACCAAGGATATTTTTAATGGCGGACTTCCATATTAATGACCAGTGTACATTAGGAGGGAAACATAGGAGAAAACGCCAAATCTAACGACAAAACTCCAAGAAATCTGTCAGGGGCAGTGGCCGTTTTTTTCCCTCACTGCTTTTAAAAATGGCTGACACATCATGTGAGGGAAAAGTCCATAGATAGGAGTGATGAAAGTGTGAAGGTATGTAGAGTGATGGTTGAGTGGTAGTTTGCTTGTTAAGGTGGGGTGAGTGTCTCGCTGCTGCTATACCCCCTTTTACCCGGTGAGAGGTTTAATGCTAGGCTCCAGCCACCGGTTGAAATCACTCGACTGACCACGCTCGATCTCACTGTAAGTACTTCACGGTTGCTCGTATCTTCATTATTTTATGTTTAAGAGCTTCAATCTTTAATTATTTTGGAGCTTCACTCATGTTTAACAACATTCACTTCTGCTATGTCCTGCCTTGGTTTTTGGTAGTTAATTATTACAGTTTCACCATTTCTTTTAAAGGCCTTATGCCTACTATGTAAATTAATGCTAGAGTGGTGAGTAATTATTGTGGTTTCATTCACAGTCCTCTGTGTCCGCTCGGATCATCGGATTCAAGGCTGAGTGGGGGGCCGGCGTACTCACCAATTGAGAAACAGAGTAACCACCACCATTTCTGCACTACACCAGTAGTACCTCAGTACACACTAGAAACATCAGGCAACTGGACGTCACTAGGGGACAACTTTCAACTGAGTCCCTGACATCATTTGTGACAGTTTGGAAGTTTGGAAAACTGTTGGATTTGTAGAAAACATCGAGGCAACAACAATAACAATACCACCACAACGGAGTCATCACAGGGATTCATTGCTCCAGTGTTAAAATCACAGCTGTAAATATCTAGCTTTGGATCATATATATATTTTTTTTGTTTTCATTTTTCATTTTTCTTTAAGATAGGATTATTATAATCATATTTACGTATTTATTATTTAAATTTCATTCTATTAAAATAAAGTGTTTATTTTTCTTGTTATTAGTCTTTTTCTATTATACTTTTCCTGAGAAGATTGGCGACAACCTTCACAAGTGGCGACCTTGCCAGGATTCGACTTAACGATTCGACACCTCAAACAAGATTCAACGCTACTCTTGACTTGAGCCGGCGTACCTGACACATTATTGAACTCCGCCAATGTTATGGGTATTATGGACTTGTTATGGGCTATGGAACCCAGCATGTATTGTTGTAATTATAACATGAATGCCTAATTATATTGAATTAATCAGAAATACTGCTTAGGGCCCTAAGCAGTATTTCTGATTAATTCAATATAATTAGGCATTCATGTTATTTAATTACAACAATACATGCTGGGTTCCAATAGCCCCCATAACAAGTCCATAATACCCCATAACAGCCAACAGTGACGGTGGCCACCTCCACCGCTCCACACTACAGACGGTTACCACCCTCCATAAGTATTCATTTACTATAGTAGGACTACAGTTAAGGTATTTAAAGGATTTGGTGATTGTTAATTACTCTTTGTTTATGTTAGTCAAGTCAAGGCAGGATGTGCTAGTTACTTCTGCCACCTTTGTTTTGAGCTTGAAGATTATTTTAGGAATAGACTCTAGGGATCAGAGATTTTCCAGTGATAAATCTTCTTCAATGAGTTCTTATATGTTATATCAAGGGAACTGTCATAGGACACTCTTGATTATAGTGGGAAGAGTAGATGGTCAAGTGATCCCATTCTCCTTACTGGTTGGTCGGAGCTGGCATAGAACCCTCCGGTCAAATTATACTGTATAAATCGAAGTAGGGATGGAACCCTCCGGTTGTTTGTTAAGTTGTACCGGAGCAGGATTTGAACCCTCCGTTTTCTATTATCTGTTTCATTCCCCAGTGTTAAGTTTCCCATTGTATGGGGGAATCCCATTTTGGATGAATGCTGGGTTAAACTAGGTATTACGGGGAAAACTTTAGAATCTTTCAAATAAGTTAGGAAAAAAAGAATGAAATTGAAAGAGAGAAAAAGAGAAGAGAAAGAGATTGAGAAAGACAAGAGACAAAAAAGGGAAAAAGAAGAAAAAAGAGAGAGAGAATTGAAAGAAAAACAAGAAGACAGTTAAAAGAAAAGAAAGAGAAAAAGGAGAGAGAAATTGAGAGAGAAGAGAAAAGGAAAAGAAAAACTTGAAAGAAAAGACAAGAAAACAGTTAAAAAGAAACTGAAGAAAAGAAAAAGTGATAGGCTTGATCTAAAAAAGAGACAAAAGGGAACAACAAGCTAGAGAAGGGAGGACCTCAGAAAAAGAATTAGAGGAAGAGAAAAAGCAGAGAAATGAGGAAAGAAAAAGAAAAGAGGGAAATAGAGAAAGCTCCAAAGAAAAAAGAAACAGGTTTTACCCAGCAGAAATTAAAGAGGGTAGTGGGCGTCCTCCTTCAATACCCCCCCCCCAACAAACCCTTCACAGGGGGAAGACATAACTTCATATTTCAGTTTGAAAATCAGCTTCCCTCTGTAATGGCCCTTTTATTGGATAGGCGGTTGTTATTTAAAGCTTTGAACATTTATGCCTTTGTCACATGATTTTTTTAAATTTTAAAAAAAATCTTAAAGGAAAAAAAAAAAAAATTTATTTGATTAAAAAAAAATTTCCCAAAATTTGTTTTTTCTTGTTGTTTTTTTATAGAAATGCAGGGAAATTGAAAATTTGTTCCAAAATTTTTTTCCACCAGGGCCTTTTCCCCCCCAAAAGAAATTTAAAACTGATTAGGCTGCGGGTTAGGCCGGAATTTAAAAACCCATAACCATGGCCCGAAGGGTTTTTATAGGGGTTTTCCCTGTGGGAAAAAAACCCTTTTGAAATAAAACCCAAAATTTTTTTGGTGTCCCTTTTAAAAAAATAAATTTTGGGGCCCTTTAAGAAAGTTCAACTTGGGGGGTTTAAAACTGAAGAACAATTCTTTCAACGTTTGTTTTTAATTTCCCCTTTAAAGACACGGTGCCTTATTGTATTCTTTATAAAAGTTTTTCCCCCTCTCCTCCCCTATTCTTTCAACATGCCAGGCCTTCCCCCAGCTTTTTTCCCAAAAGGACATGGTCCGGCCTCTCCCCCTACCTTTTAGACTTATTTTTAAAGGGTTTTTTGGGGGGGCTCATAAACAGGGGGGGGGCCCCCCCCTTTTAAACCAGAAAACCCCCCTTTTCCTTTCCCCGGCTGGGAACAATTACTTCTACGTCAGGAACCTGGAATCAGTTTAAATAAATTTTTCTTTTTCCGGTCTATTAACTAAAAAAAAAATATTCCCTTTTTTCCTAAAACCTTTTGGTTTTTGGGTGTGTTTGAACAAAACCCCCTTTTTTAAATTTCCTGATTAAAAAAATAAAAAATTCAAAAAAGATTTTTATTAAAAAAATTAATCTTAAGGTTTTTATTAAAAAGGGTTTTCCCTTTTAGGAAATCCCCCCGTTTCCCAAAATGGGGAGAATTTTAAAAGGTGTTTGTGGGGAATTTCTAAAGAAGACCTTAAAAAAAATTGGGAAACCCATTTTTGGGGAAGAGATAATTTAATTGAGATTTGAAGGCCAACTTTTTCCTCCCAAGGTAAGGGGTTTTTTAAAAAAACCCATTTTTTAATATTTTAAAAACTTAGAATTTGGTTTATACCCCCAACGGGGAATTAAATTTTTTTTGGAAACTTCCCTTTTTGAAGCTGTACCCCCGAATCAATTTCTAATAATTAAAAAATTTTTTATTTTTGGGGTTACCCCGAGGACAGAGGGGAAAACATTATAATTTAAAAATTTTAAATCTGGGGGGGGAAAACCCCTTTACCCCCCTTAAGCGAAGGAGGATTGAGGACAAATCCCCAAAGTCCTTTAAGGAAATTTTCCCCTTAAAAATTAAAGGGGGGATTCCCATGGCAGTTTGCCCGAGGGGGGGGGCCCTTTTTAAGGGCTATTTTAATTTCATGGGGGGAGGGTCCCCAAACCCCTTTAGACTTTAAAAAAAAGGGGTTGGGTTGCTTTTTATCAGTTTTTTTTTAAACAAATAGGGGAAACCCCTGTTAGTTTTAAAATTAACTTTTTTGAAAAAAATAAAAAAACAAAGAGAGAGGGGAATTTTTTTGTTGAAGTTTTATTTTACCAATAAAAGCAAATAAATTATTGGTAAACCCCAAATTTTTAGTTGGCTGATAAAACTGTTTCCAAATTAAAAAAGGATCTTCAGGGTGGAAATAGGACCAATATTTCCCCGATAGGTAACAGAGAATTTTGGTGGAGTAATTTGGAAAAAGGGGGTTAACCAAAAAGGGGGGGACCCACAAGAAAAAGGGGGTTTTTTCTCCCTCGAGGCGGAAATTTTTGGGTGGGGTGGCCCAACCTTGGTTTGGCGTGGGTTCAAGGCGGGGGTCCGCGTTTTTAAGAGGAAGTTTTGTAGAAAATTTAAAACCTATTTTAAAAAAAGTTAAAAAGTTAAATTTTAGATATTTTTGTTTTCTTTCAAAAATTTTAAAATTGTAAAGAAAATGTAAAAATTCTATTGGGCGCTTAGATACAAAAAAAATTATAAAAACCAAAAAAATAAGTGCAAGAAACTTTGCTCCCACTCTTTGGCGCCAGAGAATGGCATCGTTACCACCACCACAATACCGCATTGTTTACGCCATGAGGAGGTTCCCGGTGAGTTTAATTGGGTTTGCTCATGCTTTGAACTACTCCTGTGGTGAGACGGGCCGAGTCTGGCTGTCGCATCAGCGAAGGCTTGTAGATAATAGAGGAAGTGCTGAAGGGTTCAGTCTTCTTATCGGTTTCCCTTGACAAAAACCCAAAATGAAGGAGACCTCTGACTTTATTTCTCAAACAACTTTGTCCATGAACAAATAAAAACCCTATTTTGATCAAGTCAGGGGAGGTTTAATGAAAAGGATGGGGGTTCGGGTCTTTACCAAAAAAGGGCAAATAAAATTAGGGGGAAGTATTAAAGGAAACCCCCCAAAATTATGGTTGGAACTGGAAAAACCCTTGAATTTCACAAAATTTTTAATAAACAGTGGGGTCTTTTCAGGGTTTGGGCTAGAAGACCAATATAAATGTCTTGATAGTCACACACACAGAGAAGGGTCGGGGTTTGGAGCTAAGAACCCTTCCTCGGGAAAGCAAAAAAAGAGTTAACCCCAAAGGGAACCCCGAGGTGGTTTGTTTTTACAAAAATAAAGGTTTGTTCTCCATCAAAAAAAGCGAAGATTGCCGGGTCGGGCCGGTGGGCCACAACTTAAATGTGGTAAAGGGTTTAAAGGCGGGAATCCCAAAACGTTTCTTTTCCCGACCGGAAAACCCTTGTTTCAGAAAACCTTCATCCTACCTATTTCACAACTAAGTATACAAGCTTAAAAAATTGATATTTTTGGTTTGCTATTCCCCAAAAAATATCTCAATATAAACTTATATGATAATAGATATACGTAAATAAAAAAATTCTCATTCCGTACGCTTCCAGATACACTAACACAAAGTTATCAAAACATACAATCACTGACATATGCATCACAGTATAAAATCCACCTACTTCTTCAGCTTGTTGCAACTACCCTACCAAATTATATGAAAGGAAAGACCCTCCCACTGTCAAACACCACTGACAGTGAAAGGTGTTTCCTACAAAACTACTTCTAACTCAGAATTTACAAAATTATGTCATCATAAAAGACGAAAATATGGAAAACATTTTCAAATATTCATAACAAAACATAATAAATCCTAGCAACCTAGCTAAACATTGAATAAAAAACTAAACCTAAGCAAAAAATGATATCAATATAGCATTACATTTTCATAACTCATTAACATTAGAGTGATAAAAATAAAAGAGTATTCATAACTCATAGTACTATAAGCTTTAAAAAAAAAAACAATCCTAATCCATTAATATCCAAAAACATGATCCTATCACCTACACAACCCCTACATAGTATACTATAAGTACTATGTGCCTACACCAAAACCACCTGACAAAAAATCCAAAGAGACAGATGTCTTGTTACAAACATTAGGAGAAACACAGCATCAAGTGGCCAAAGGCACTACCACAATACCTACTCGAACAGAAAAACTAGACATAGAACAACAAATGATAAAATGAATACATCCTTGAAATGATACACGAACAAAAAGTAATAACCGAAAATTTTCCACAAAACTTCAGCAGAATCCTGCATCACCACACTTAAGGAATAATTAATGCATCAAATACACCCCAAACAAAAGGTGGACATATCCATATATACATGAAAAACATGCCAAATATCATACCAGATATTCTAGCTAATATAACAAAATATAACAGAAAACTCCACCTGCAACCATTAAAATTTTGTCCAGACAAACAATACAATAACAACCTCATACCCTTGATAGGCACCTCACATTTCACTGTAATGGACAAAATAACTACATCTTTTACTATAACACTTTCATCTCTTCACTGACAAAACTAAAATTACGAAACCTCTGCACCTCACCACTGAAACACAGCCACAAAAGGAAAATAAAAAAGCTCTACCACCGTCTAAACGGGCACCTACAAACCTACCCCCATTAACCCTAAGCTCCACAACTAACCTCTAAAAATAAAAACTCCTAACCTGAAGTGAGGCCATTGACACAATTCTCAGGAAGAAACTGGAAGAGTGAGAGAGGAATGGAACAACGAATAAGGCAATCTTGACACCCATGATGACTTGTCCTCTCTCACAAAATACTTGAGTCTGCCCAGGTTGACATATTTCCTAAGATGTCTCCTTCTATGATAACCCTATACTGCACAAAAATGCAGTATCCTGAGGCAGATCTTTACTAAGAAGTACTATTACTCTAGAAGATGGGCAGTGGGACAAGCTACACTCCCAGTCAGACTAGGAGGCATTGGTGTCCGCAAGTCATCTCAGATTGCTCTACCTGCTTTCCTGTCTTCATGCATTGCATCCAGAGGGCTGGTAGCAGCAATTCTCCTGAACTATCTTAGGGACGTTGGAATCCATGATCAAAGTTCGTTGATGAAGCCAGGATCTGGGATAACCTAACAGGCTCTGAAACCAGGCCTCCTCCCCAACAACTACAAACAGTCGCACTGGGATGGCTTAATAGTAGAGAATGTAGCCTCGCAATAGCTTAGAGTGTCAGGAAAGGATAGAGCCCGCCTCCTACTGGTGGCTCCTCATGCGGGGGACGTTCTTTTGGCTGTTCCCAAATCCAGCCTTGGCACACGCCTCGACCACACAGACCATCCACATTGGTGTTGCCCTTCGACTTGCCGCCCCTATTCTCACCGAACACAGGTGTATTTGTTGCAGTGAAGCAACAGACCGATTCGGGTACCATGGTCTTGTGTGTCGTAAATCCGAGGGAAAGATTGCAAGACATGAAGAGTTAATAACATTATCAGAGGAGCCTCACAACAGCCAGATGCCAGCAGTAGGGAACCACCCCAACTATGCAGATCTGATGGCAGTCAAAAGTGTCAGATGGTATCACCCTTCAAGCCTGGACAGATGGCAAGCGGGTGGTGTGGGACACACATGTCATCTACCTTGGCTGCATACCTATCTCCAATACCAGGGAGGAAGGAGGGCAGCTGCCAGCTTCAGATCCCAGAAGTCGAGAAATATGGAGAACTTGCCCATCATTATATGTTTGTTCCCATAGGCTCAGAGACCCTTGGCTCATGGGAAAGAGTGCATCTAAGTTCACTCAAGGAGCTGGGCAAAAGCTCACAGGTAACTAGGGATCCAGGGCAGCTGTTTTCTGTTCCAGCAACTCAAGCTGCTGTTCAGAGGGTAATGCATGCTGTATTCTGGGCACTGGCCCCAGCTCAGGAAGAGCTGGATGAGATTTTCGCATTATAATCAGGGACAAACATGTAACAATATGTACTAGACATGTATCTCTCAACCTCATGTACTGTATATCCATCTTTATATCAACAATGTATCTCTTAAATCTTTTGTACCATATTATGTAATAAAATATACCTATTGGTAAAAAAGATGGGGTGGTAGGGAGTGGAATATTCAAATGGCATCAGGAAGAAATCCAAATATTCATCCTTGAAGCCTTTTTATCCACTTCTCGAGGCTATGGGTCCACAATTTGTATGCCAGAGGTGGACCCCATCCTATATAAATATAAATATATATATATATATATATATATATATATATATATATATATATATATATATATATATATATATATATATATATATATATATATATATATATGCTAGACAACTACTATGAAAAATAGAAGAGTTCCAAGCGCTTTCGTGACTACTCACATTATCAAGGAACTATAAAAGGAACATGACAAGAAGGCTTATAAGGGCAGAATACACCTCACAGTCACTCACACTAACAAAGACTACCCTCACAGTAGCGTAACAACACGACTCTGTGAAGAGAACTATAGAAAGGACCTAAACTCTTCCCAGAAATTAGGATTAGTCCAATTTATCATTAAATTCTTCCCAAATTTTATTAATTATAAATAGATCCAATTTATATTAAGAATTTTAATATCAAAGTTGTATTTAAAAATCTTGGATACAGTAAAAAGAGACTTTTGATAAAAATTTCTCCCCAAAATGCTGACGGATGTGTCTATAAGATTCCTATAAATATGCTGATAAAGTTTATTATGGTCAAACTGGTAAAAGTCTTGAACTAAGATTAAAACAACATAAATATAGCATTAGAACTGGACAAGATTCTATTGCTCTATTTATTTCATGTGAAGACTTTAACCATATTGATTTTCAAAATGCTGAGAAAGGTTGTATCAAGCAAGTCCATGGTTGAGAGGAATATAATAGAATCATGTTTCATTAAAAGCAGTTTTGAAAATAATATGAATATTTCTTTTGGTTTATATAAATTGGATTCATTTATAATTTTAAAATTTGGGAAGATTTAATGATAATTAGACTAATCTTAATTCTTGGGAAAAAGTTTCAGGTCCTTTCTTATGTTCCCCTTCACAAGTCATGTTGTTACGCTTTCTGTCAGGTGTAGTCTTTGTTAGTGTGATGTGACTGTGAGGTGTATTCTGCCCTTTTTAAGCCTTCTTGTCATGTTTCCTTTTAATTCCTTGATAATGTGAATAGTCACGAAAGCTTGAATTCTTCTATTTTTCATAGTGGTTGTCTTGCATATTTTGATATCACCTGTTTACTGTGATCTTTTGCATATATATATATATTATATATATATATATATATATATATATATATATATATATATATATATATATATATATATATATATATATATATATATATATATATATGTATATATATATATATATGTATATATATATGTATATATATTTATATATATGTATATATATATAGTATATATATATATATATGTATAGTAATATATATATATATGTATATATATATATATATATATGTATATATATATATATATATATATATATATATATATATATATATATATAAAATGTATATATATATATATATATATATATATATATATATATATATATATATATATATATATATATATATATATATATATATATATGTATATATGTATATATATGTATATATGTATATATGTATATATATGTATATATGTATATATATATATATATATATATATATATATATATTATATATATATAATAATATATATATATATATATATATATATATATATATATAGGTAGTAGGATTGGAGACAACAACCACCCAGGGGGGTACTACCGTCCTGCCAGGTGACTGTGAAACAGAAACCTGAAACTGTTTTACATGATGGTAGGATTGCTGGTTCTCTTTTCTGTCTCATAAACACGCTGGATGACAGGTATATCTAGCTACTTCACTTACACTTTAGGTCACACTACACTGGCATAACATGCATATATATACATACACACACTAGGTTTTTCTTCTTTTCTTAATAGCTCTTATTCTTTTTATTTTCTCTATTTGTCCATGGGAAGTGGAAAGAATCTTTCCTCCTAAGCCATGCGTGTCGTATGAGGCGACTAAGATGCCGGGACAATGGGCTAGTAACCCCTTCTCCCGTACAAATCTACTAAAAACGAGAAGAAGAAAAACTTTATAAAATTGGGTTGTCTGAATGTGCGTGGATGTAGTGCGGATGATAAGAAAAAGATGATTGCCGATGTTATGAATGAAAAGTTGGATGTCCCGGCCCTGCAGAAACAAAGCTGAAGGGGTAGGCGAGTTTCAGTGGGGAGGGAAAAAAAATGGATTAAGTCAGGAGTATCTGAGAGAGTTAGAGCTAAGGAAGGGGTAGCAATAATGTTGAAGGGGTCAGTTATGGAAGGAAAAGGGAATATAAATGTGTAAATTCAAAGTTATGTGGATTAAAATAAGGGTCGGATGCGAAAAGTGGGTCATAATAAGCGTGTATGCACCTGGAGAAGAGGAGTGTAGAGGGAGAGAGAGATTTTGGGAGATGTTAAGCGAATGTATAGGAACTTTGAACCAAATGAGAAGTAATTGTGGTAGGGGACCTAAATGCTAAAGTGGGAGAAACATGCAGAGAGGGGGTAGTAGGTAAGTTTGGGGTGCCAGGTGTAAATGATAATGGGGAGCCCTTTGATTGAACTTTGTATAGAAAGGGGTTTAGTTATAGATAATACATATTTTTAAAAAAAAAGAGGATAAATAAGTATACAAGATATGATGTAGGGCGTAATGACAGTAGTTTGTTGGACTATGTATTGGTAGATAAAAGACTGTTGAGTAGACTTCAGGATGTACATGTTTATAGAGGGGCTACAGATATATCAGATCACTTTTTAGTTATAGCTACAGTGGGAGTAAAAGGTAGATGGGATACAAGGAAAATAGAATCAGTAAGTAAAAGAGAGGTGAAGGTTTATAAACTAAAGAGGAGGCAGTTAGGGTAAGATATAAACAACTATTGGAGGATAGATGGGCTAGTGAGAGTGTAGGCAATGGGGTCGAAAATGTATGGGGTAGATTTAAAAATGTAGTGTTAGAGTGTTCAGCAGAAGTTTGTGGTTACAGGCGAGTGGGTGCGGGAGGGAAGAGGAGCGATTGGTGGAATGATGATGTAAAGAGAGTAGTAAGGGAGAAAAAGTTAGCATATGAGAGGTTTTTACAAAGTAGAAGTGATGCAAGGAGGGAAGAGTATATGGAGAGAAAAAGAGAGGTAAAAAGAGTGGTGAAGCAATGTAAAAGAGAGCAGATGAGAGAGTGGGTGAGATGTTATCAGCAAATTTTGTTGAAAATAAGAAAAGTTTTGGAATGAGATTAATAAGTTGAGGAAGCCTAGAGAACAAATGGATTTGACAGTTAAAAATAGGAGAGGAGAGTTATTAAATGGAGAGTTAAGTATCAGGAAGATGGAGAGAATATTTTGAGGATTTGTTAAATGTTGATGAAGACAGGGAAGCTGTGATTTCGTGTGTAGGGCAAGGAGGAATAACATCTTGTAGGAGTGTGGAAGAGCCAGTTGTGGGTGTAGGGAAGTTCGTGAGGCAGTGGGTAGAATGAAAGGGGGTAAGGCAGCTGGGATTGATGGGATAAAGATAGAAATGTTAAAAGCAGGTGGGGATATAATTTTGGAGTGGTTGGTGCTATTATTTAATAAATGTATGGAAGAGGGTAAGGTACCTAGGGATTGGCAGAGAGCGTGTATTGTTCCTTTGTATAAAGGCAAAGGGGACAAAGAGAGTGCAAAAATTATAGGGGAATAAGTCTGTTGAGTGTACCTGGTAAAGTGTATGGTAGAGTTATTATTGAAAGAATTAAGAGTAAAACAGAAAGCAGGATAGCAGATGAACAAGGGGGCTTTAGGAAAGGTAGGGGTGTGTAGACCAAGTGTTTACAGTGAAACATATAGGTGAACAGTATTTGGATAAGGGTAAAGATGTTTTTGTGGCATTTATGGATTTGGAAAAGGCGTATGATAGGGTAGATAGGGGGCAATGTGGCAGATGTTGCAGGTGTATGGAATAGGAGGAAGGTTACTGAAAGCAGTGAAGAGTTTTTATGAGGATAGTGAGGCTCAGGTTAGAGTGTGTAGGAGGAAGGGGACTATTTCCCAGTAAAAGTGGGCCTTAGACAAGGATGTGTGATGTCACCGTGGTTGTTCAATATATTTATAGATGGGGTTGTAAGGAAGTGAATGCGAGGGTCTTGGCAAGAGGTGTTGGGCTAAAAGATAAAGAAGCAAATACAAAGTGGGAGTTGTCACAGTTGCTTTTGCTGATGACACTGTGCTTTTGGGAGATTCTGAAGAGAAGCTGCAGAGGTTGGTGGATGAATTTGGTAGGGTGTGTAAAAGAAGAAAATTGAAAGTGAATATAGGAAAGAGTAA